>JAAALK010001850.1:0-46614 GCA_019279435.1 Zizania palustris
TCAAATATTCGCCTCTAAGATCAGATCACAGAAATTTGATTATCTTGCTCGTATGATTTTGTACCTTATTTAGGATCTCCTTGAACTTTTCAAAGGATTCCCACTTATGCCTCATTAAATAGACATAACCATATCTACTCAAGTCATCAATCTAAGTAATAAAGTACTGAAACCACCTCTAGCTGTATGACTTATCGGTCCACATTCATCAGTATGTACAATGACCAATAACTCATTAGCCCTCTCACTTTGACCAGTGAAAGACATATTTTTCATTTTGCCAAGTAAATAAGACTCACATGTGTCACATGCCTCCAAAAGTCAATCTTTATGGAGCTTCTGGAGGCTCTTCTCATTTATATGACCCAATCGACAATGCAATACATATGTGGGATTCAAATCATTGAGTCGTTGTTTCTTTGTACTAATGTTATAAATATGTGCATCCTCAAGATTCAGAATATATAATCCATTCACCAATGGACAATACTTGTTCTTTACGAATTCAAAATCATATTCTTCTAAACATGAAGAAGAGATAATGCTTTTGCCTAAGGCGGGAATGAAATAACAATTATTTAATTCCAAAACTAATCCTAAAGGTAGCGATAGTGAATAAACATTGATGGCTAACGTTGCAACTTTTGCACCATTTCCGATGTGGACATCTAGTTCGTCACTAGCACACTTTCTTGACCTACTCAGCCCCTACAATGATTTGAAAGTATGAATCATCGAACCAGTATTAAATACCCATGAATCATTTGGACAAGTAGCAAGATTAATTTCTATAACATTTGTACCTGAAGCACAAGTCACACTTCTCTTCTTGTTCTTGTACCCTTCCAGGTACACCTTACAGTTGCACTTCCAATGCCCAGGCTTGTAGAAGTTGTTAGAAACATCAGAGCTAGTAGGACCTGATTTGGAATTTCTAGTCGGTTTAGGCTTTGCACTAGACATCACATATGAAGTCTTAGCCTTGCCCTTCCACTTCTCTTTTTGCTATCCTTCTGTACCATCATCACATGATTAGGAGTTTTCTTAATATTGTCCTTAGTAGTTTTCAACATCCCATGCAACTCAGTCAGGGTCTTCTCAAGTGCATTCATATGAAAATTCATAATGAACGGCTTGAAATTCAAAGGGAGCGACTATAGAATCACATTTGTAGCCAAGTCTAGATCGAGTGGAGAACCTAGCTTCTCCAAGCTCACAATGTAACCAATCATGTTGATTACATGAGGACTCAGTGGGCTCCCTTCTGCCAACCTAGACCCAAACAAGGACTTAGACTTAGCCCGTGCATGGTTCTGAAACATGCACTTGAGGCCTATGATCATATCATAAGCATCCCTATTTTCATATTGTTTCTGAACTCAGAGGACATGTAGGCAAGCATCAGATGGTGACATCCACAAATCATTAGCATGCTTCTCATAAGCACACTTATCTGCTGTAGAGGGATGTTCCTCTGGTTCATCAGGATGGGGTTCCTTTAGAACATAATCCTTTTTCTCCTGCTTGAGAACAATTCTCAAGTTTCTGTACCAATCAATAAAATTTGTTCCAAACAAATTCTCTTTCAAGAATAGATGGCAAATTAAAACTGAAGTTCTCTTAATAGTAGTAGGTGCCATGATCAACAAAATAAATGCAAGGTTCAGCACTACGCTATGTTTATCTTCTATCAAAATAAAAGATCTATCACTATTAAAATAGTCACTTTCCCTCTAATGACTAATAGTGTGACAAGAACCATATTCAACTAACTCCTAGTGAGCTTTAGCATCACTACTAGAAGCTAACTGACATAGGTAAGCAACACTTTGATAATCACATTGTATGTGACTCTTATTCATTGGTAGACCCACTATCGATAAAAGATAACACTCTGCTTTGGTAGACCCACTATCGATGATCAAGATCCTTTGTAGGTGCAGCTATTGGAAAGAGCATAAATACTTATTTTTCTGAGGGAAAACTATTCTAGCAAGGTGACGTTCCCTAGCGCGCACGAAACATGAAAGAATAGTATGACAGGAACATAAGTAAGCACCACATGCAACACATTGACTGTGACATAATATGGCCCATTCACAGGGCAATCTCCATCTCCATGGCTCCCACAATTAGTGTGTGCATCCGACCTCCATGAACCTGTACTAACCTATTACAAATAATAGCATCTATACTAGTTACATGAGACGAAGCATCACAAGTCGACATGCAGGTCATACAACTGTTGACTGTTGTATAGCCCTGGGCTATAAATAATCATGACACACATGCCATATTAATTATATGCAATGCATCTTAGACATTTTCATCAAGGTCATACTAGTCACAACATTCTCTGCAAAACAAAGTTAGGTGAAGAATCTACACGTGACTGAACTGGATTGGAACTTTGGTGGCAAAATTGCTCTCTGTATCGATTAAAAACCGATATCGGAACTTCTGATCTAATATTGGAACTTTTGATCTAATATCAAAACTTTCGATAGCAAAATTTCTCTCTTTATCAAATTTATATTTGGCATCGAAACTTCCGATCAGTATCAGAACTTTTGATCCAAAAGAACTTCTGAAATCCGATGAACAAAAAATATATCTAATCTAATTTCATCACGTATCTCCATACATGATCGATCTAGATTGAACACTGTGTACGTAAGCTCTGATACCACTGTTGGGACACGAGGAGGCTACGTTAGCTGACAATTTTAAAATTTTGCCCCTAAACCTTGGAACCATGCGCGTAAGGGATCATGAATTGTTACTTTCTAACGTGAGACTCGATAGGTACAGTGGAAGATATTGGGAAAGTGTGTCCTCTCTTATCCTCAATTCGTTGTGACTGTTCCCCCGGTGATCCAATCGGCGAGGACCAGTGAAGTCCACGTGAAGAAGCCCGTGAGTACCGATATTCGAGCAGCGCCTCTACGGAGTCCGTACATATAGGGATGAGATTGATCTCACGCCGGCGTGCTAGCACTAATCGTGAGAATCGAAGAGAGAATACGATCTCAACTCTTTGAGATCTCGAGAGGGAGAAGAGAAGGTGGCAGTTAGGGTTTTAGCAATAAGAACAACCTCGCTCTTCTTCCCTTTATATAGTCCCACGGTATGGGCTTTTAATCATAATTAAAGCCCAACAGATTCAATCTGTTTCAGTCCGATTGGAACTATCGATCTTGGATCATAACTTCCGATCTAGACTCTCGGTCTCCAAACCAGAAATAATCGGAACTTTCGATCATCCCAGATTGTCGAAATTTCCAATTCCGAATCAGAACTTCTGATCAGCTCCAGAAAACCGAAAACCTGCTCCAGATCTTAGAACTTCTGATTCTAAATCGGAATTTTTGATATGCCTCAGTTGTCAGAACTTCCGAATCATATCGGAACTTTCGATGCTTCCAGAACTGACTTATAGATAGCACCTTTGTTGGTCGGAACTTTTGATTACAAATCAGAACTTCCGATCTACCTAGAATTTTCTTCGGCACAATTCCTTCATGATGTACTTCTCATAGTACTGCCTTGAAAAATACTATAACAATAAAATTTGAATAAAGCTAATTAGATAAGACTATATATATAGATGATCTAGTTAACCAACAACATGTGCAAATAACGTACCACCGACTTTTTGTTAATGATCGCGTTATTTATTATCCAGACATATAACCGACTTTTGGAGGATAAACCTACCGAGATGTCTTGCAGGAGAGCCTTCCTTACTGGAGTTATATCTGTTGGATTGCCAAAATAATAAATGTGCTTCAATTGGTCCATTTGGTCGGTGTTGACCTCTCTGGCTATCCGCTTCCCATTTCTCTCTACAACATTGCTAAGACCCTCCCCTAACATTATAATAAAATCATGATAAGAACATAAACAAAACATGTATGTGTAGTAATTAATGTCAGTTCTCTATGACCCTGTTTGGGATAGCTACAGATTTTGCAAAAAAGCCGATGCTGCTGTGATTTTGTTTGAATTGAATTTTGTTAGAAGTATTGTATTAAGAAGCCACGTGTTTGGCTGTTCAGATTTTTGATCAGTTGTAGAATGGGTGAGATGATATGAGTGACTGAAATACCCTTGCCTCTCGTTTTTAGAAGTTTTAAACTTATATTTTTGTGATTACAGTATTATTGATAATTTTTTAATTAATTTATAATAATTTTTCATATTTTGTAAAAAAATAATATCCAAAATTTGGCCATAATTATCAACGGGGTCTGTCCCATTATTATTACCAAATAGTCCATTTATGTTAGGCCACCTCTTCTACTAAATTTAGGCTACCTTTTATGGAAGCATATCCTATCGTCGTCTCCACAGCTCACAACCTCAATCTCAGTGGTGCACCCATTTCTTATCATTATGTGAAGGGTATCGCCAACACAAATATTATTGATATCAAAAATATTTTTATAAATACTACAACAATGAGGTAATATCAGTTCAGTTTGTTAACACATTAAACAATATATGCAATGTACAATGTAAAAACCTGGTGGCACCTGCCGTTATCTACAGTGTGGTAGTGATATATATATATATACATATAGATATATGTACTAAATATATATTAGTGATTATAATTGCATATTTCCTTTTAGGCTTGAGGTCATTCCAACATCAACTGGTTGGTTGTTGGATGATCAAATGCTCTTGTGCCCCATCTCGGTTACGCTGTCTACTGTCGGTACTCAAAGTGCAGTGTGGGTCAACATGCTATGGTGTTGCTATGGTGTCCGATACTTTATGATGGAAGTTATTGCTGGAAAACAAATGCTTCTGAATTTCTGATTACTGCGAAAGACAAATCGAATTTCTTAGCACCGGAAATGAAAGTCAGGATAAGTTTGGTTTAAGGAAAGGCGTTTGCTTGATAAATAGGTGAGATGAGATGATCCTTGAGAGAATATTCTCCAAAGATTTAAAATAAGTTCGTCCTAAAAAATACGGGGATGAGTTTGTCCCACTCGCGTGCAGCAGCTTATCGAGACATGACAAGCGCATAGTGGAATGAGCTAGCATCGACGGATGATGGAGTGAGCACAAGAGTGGGGTACGGTGTCGGTGAGCTAGCAACGAAAGGTAGCGAAGCAAGCTAAAAACAGTGAGACGGAGCAATGGCGAATATCAGAATCTGTCTACTTCAATTCTGGTGAAATTTTGCCTAGGGAGTGCGACAGCTAGGAAGTTACTGTCAGACAACAAGAATTGAGGTGATTGGTGAGATGAGTCCGTGGTGACTCTGCACGTCAGATAACTCAGATGACGATTAGCAGATAAAGTAACCCATCTTTCGCTGTCATGTGGGCCAATGCTGAGGTGCACTTTTATTGAATTATCCACCTGTCACCCACCCAGCCGTCGTCTTAGTCATCGTCCCTTTCGGATTTGGTCCGGTGTTGTGGTGGTTGCATTGATCTGGCCGGCCTTGACCCCGCAACAATGGCGACGGTTGGTGCCGCCAACGACCACCTTTAATTTCTTCTTTCGTTATTGTTAGAAAGTTTGCCCGTATACAGTAATACTAGTTAGATGTTGTTTTGTAACGCATCTTTAGTTTTAATGTTAAACACTTATAGAACAATAATATATTCAAATCAAATTTTATTTATCTATTTTATTTGCTTGTTGGTTTGATGACCAAGGTGCACTATCAATGACAGAAAACACTCGAACTAAATAACACACAAAAAATTGAGATGCTAATGATATTGTACCCAAAGTAAATAAGACAACAAAATAAAGATTCTGCCTATCGGTTAAAATAAATATGGCAAAGGGAGTAGTACCAGCAAGTCAATAGTGATCCCCACTCAAAAAATTAGGTGGACTTGAAAGATGCAAATCACCCTAGCGGTATCAATACACCGAAGTCTGCATTGCAATGTTTTCAATGGCAAAAAGTTCTCACAACTCGGTCGATTCTTCTCTGGCAAAGTGACAATTCGTTAGATCATACAAGAGAGAGCAATTCACACAGCAGCACATGTGCAGTGGCCACACCTACATCATGTTTGATTTACTAATTTATTCATAAATTTAAGCAGTGGCAGTGTAATGAGAACAGATCTTGTATAAACAAATGTTTATCAACCACAAATATGACAACAGAGCTAGTATAAGTTATGTATCAATCAGGAGTTACGAACTAAAATGTAATGAAGACTACAATGTTAAGGCAACTACTCTTCAAAATAAACCAAATGAATATTTACTATCTGATGATCTTAGAACTAATCAATAAACATGGTATCTCATAAAACATAATGGAACACAGAAAAAAAATATTGCACTTGCATTGAATTATCATAAATACACCTTGGTGTGTAAAATATAATATTAATGTTTCAAATAACCACATTACCTATCTACTTGCAGCAATTTCACGACGGACATTGTATTTAATAGATATATGACACTCTTTCAAGTTAGAAGCCTAGCACTGTATTGTAAATAGAAAAATAGTTAGTAGATATCTAAATGTTTGTAACTTTCGATGACAGTGAAACGCACCAATGACTTTCAGTGGTATATTTCTAAGTTGGAATCTTTGATGTCTCTAAATCATTTTTTTTCAAAAAAAAATTGAGTTACTCATTATCAAGCTCTTATGCATAAACACTATGCTCAAATATTATGTTCTCTCCCACATATTATCATCCCCGCAAATTGTTGTCACACTTTTTTTTCAAAGAACACAACTGGGCAGCAGCTACCAAGCAAAACAAATGAAGTATCTAAGTATTACATATAGCATAGAGCTACAAAAAAATTATTCGGTTTTCATGGGAATGAATGAATAACATCAAATTGTCATTTGGCAACCACAGTTCTCTTTCAGCATGCAACTTCAAGCCTTCTACATGGTCAAACAATCATGGCGCATAATATTTGTCCTATTGTTCTCTATAATCTATATCATATAGTAGTCTGTTCAAAAGTGAAAACTCTTGGCATGCAAATACAATAGCAAAAGATAACTACTGATGAGAAATTGACTTACAGGGAACTTGGCGACCCCATAGAGGTAACAAACCTTTATAAAGACTGAAATTTGCACACCACATTATAGGATGTTCTCAAAGAAACATTGAACAGAACTCCAATCTATACAAGAAATGCAGTATCTATAACCAAAGCAGTATCTATACCCAAAGGCACCTTTAGATTAGACAATCTTTGGAAGCCCATCGGTCAGGCATCCATCAAATTCTGGCTGAGTTTGGACTCGAACCTTCACAGAATAATAGCCTCCATAGGGTAGAGAGCTATATCTGCAATCACCTCGACCGATGCAGATGCGGCAAGGTAGATGAAGGTTTTCAACTTCTCAGCAAGCCCCCGAGTAGAACTTCTTAAAGAACTCATAGAACCCAAACTTGCAAGCCCCCTGGCTGCTGTACCCAACAAGCGTGGCCATCCAGCGCTTGAAGAACCCACCAAGACCTTGCTCTTGGAGTAGGATGCCGAAGCCAGACAAGATGTCCCTGTACTTACCAAGGTCAACCGGTATGGATGAACATGTCAAACGTGACGCTAAAATTTGTCAATAAAACACCAATGGACACTGACGTCAGTTCGGCAATCCAAAAGCGCACAGACGCTAGGGTGGCCCGCTAAACATCATGTGACGCTGACACCATGTTCCAAAGACCCTTGACCATGACAAAGGATGTAAATGGAGTTGCCAGGCAATCAAACCGAATCACGAGAAAATAACTCAACTAACCGAAGTGTGGAGTAATGATCAAACCGACCAGTCAGGGCTGGTTGGACCGATGTTTGAGACGGTAGTTAGACTAGCCAAGACGAGTTGGTCAGACCGACAATAGACCGCTGGTCGGACCGGTGATGCGAAGGAATGGCCGAAGGGTGCCTTTGGCGTTGGAAGGTTACAAGGCTATTCAAGACCTCTTCACATAGGCGGTTGGACTGACCTCGGGTTGCAGTTGGACCGAAGGGGCGTGAAGGGTGGGACGTCTTAATGGGGATTGGTCCTGATCTTCCGCTAGGTAAAGGATAACTTGGATTGGGGGAGAATCTCGACCTTGACGATCCAAGGCTCTGGTCCAGTGGATCAAAACCTTGCAATCGCTACACCACCGTCTCCGTTGGTTATCAACCACGCAGGGCGCGATTGACCTCGCCACGAAGGCTAATTCCTGCAAGCGAACCCAAGAACACAAGCAAGAACAGGAAGGATACAGGCGAATGCCAAATCACAGATAAACTATGAAGAGGAGAGATTTCACAAACGCTGATGCAGCAGCCAATCGGTCCGGTGTAGGAGCGGGATCTAAACACACAAGTGTAGATGCAAACAAAGCAAAACCTAACCCTAAAGGCGGCTGGCATGAGTATATAAGGCGTAGGCAGCCTGTAGAAGGCGTACAGACTCAGACTATGGGTTAGAAGGCGTACAGACTCGGACTATGGTCCAACACGGCCCAATTCTGTCACGTAGGACTGTTTCAAACACACAGGACGGCTCGAGACTCCAAATGCGCCAAAAGATCCATCTTCTCCTTAGCTTTCCAAAAAGTCCAAGAATGCGCCAATCGGACTTCGTATGAGGAAGTTATGCCCATGTTTGTGCATGGTGGTCGATGTAGTCCGAACCAGCGAATTCTTGACTTCAAATCATCCGGGCGACTCCGTCTTCAACTCTAACTCTTCTATTCCATCTCTCATGTTTCCTAAGCAACAAAATATCACTAGTATTCAGTAGCATCCCATCCAAACAAATATTAACATAGTTGCTAAGGAAAGAATTAACATCATGATTCAAGCGACGGGCACGGGCGCGTGTGATTGCTCCTTGTAATTGAATTGTAGGTGGAGGCTCCATGTGTTATCATGTGAAGTGATGTCCTCATCATCCTCCCCCTCTTGAATTGGAGTCGTCCTCGACTCCAAGCTCATCGTCATCTCCCAAATAGGGCTTTAATATCTGAAATGTTAAATGTGGGACTAACCCCAAAAGCTGCAGGCAACTCAAGTTTATATGCATTATCATTTATCTTCTCAAGCACACTAGAAAGGACCATCAGCACGGGGCATCAATTTAGACTTTCTCAAATCAGGAAAACGATCCTTGCGCAAGTGCAACCAAACAAGATCACCCGGTTCAAATGTTATCTCTTTTCTACCCTTACTACCATAAGCACGATATTTCTCATTCATTTTCTCTATGTTTGCTTTAGTAGTTTCATGCATTTTAAGCAATAATTCAGCACGTGTAGTACCATCAAAATTCAATTTTTCAGATGGTGGCAATGGTAGCAAATCAATAGGCGCACGCGGATTAAAGCCATAGACTACTTGAAACGGACTTACCTTAGTAGTGGAGTGTACTGACCTATTATATGCAAACTCAATATGAGGTAGACACTCTTCCCAGAGCTTCAAGTTGGTCTTCCAAAACAGCCCTCAGCATGGTGGACACTGTATGGTTGACGACCTCCGTTTGCCATCCATTTGGGGGTGACAAGTAGTAGAAAACAGCAGCTTCATCCCCAAACTTATGCCACAACGTCCTCCAAAAATGACTTAAAAATTTAGCATCACGATCTGAAACGATGGTATTGAGAACTCCATGCAAGCGTACGACCTCTCTGAAAAACAAATCAGCAACATTTATAGCGTCGTCGCTCTTGTGACAAGGTATAAAATGCGCCATTTTAGAGAACCGATCTACCACCACAAAAATACTATCCCTCCCCCTCCTAGTTCTAGGTAATCCTAACACAAAATCCATAGAAATATCCTCCCAAGGTACACTAGGAACGGGCAGAGGCATATAAAGACCATGTGGGTTTAGACGGGACTTAGCTTTATTACAAGTAGTGCATCGTGCCACATAGCGCTCAACATCTCGTCTCATCCTAGGCCAATAGAAGTGTGTGGACAGCACATCTTCGGTTTTCTTTGATCCAAAATGACCCATGAAACCACCACCATGTGCTTCCTGCAATAACAACAAGCGAAGAGAGCTAGCCGGCACACATAACTTGTTAGCACGAAAAAGATATCCATTATTCAGCACATATTTGTTCCAAGCACGGTCATCTGTACAGTTTGCAAAAGCATCTTTGAAGTCCAAATCAGTAGTTGTTGGCGTAAAAGATTACGCTAACAGGTTTCTAGTGATTAGAAACTAACAAACGAAGTGTTTGCGAAGTGAACTGTTCTAAGCCTCTGAAAGGATAATAACTTAGAATAGTTCGAATGTGTGTATTGAATAACTTGTATTCGGTCCCCATTATAGGGTAAAACGAGGGGTATTTATAGGCCCAAACATTAAGGAAAAGACCTATTTACCCCTCTATTACAACCGACATAATGGAAACTATTCGGTACCCTTAATAGGGCTAAAATGGTAAAAGACTAATCTAATGAGAAAGAAAAAAAGTCTTCCATCTTAGCTGGCAGAAAAGATCTCAGAAGAGTCCATGTTCGAGGATATACTTCGAACAAAGGTCCGTCTTCATACTTCGAACTTGACTCAAGGGATCTCCGAAGATGCATGTTGGAAACCTTTGAATCCATTATCTGCCTTTGTGTTGTTACTGCAATAACCCTGAGGATGGAATATTTTCCGCCAACAGTAGCCCCTCAAATACGCTTCTCCGTTAAACCTGTAATGTTAGGAGAGCAGTATACGGAAGAAAAAATAACCATGCGTAGGGGTTATTAGATTTTAATCTATCTCCGAAATGTATGGAGATATAAAACTTCGAATCAGTTTTAAGACAATTACTTTCGAACCATCTTAGAACTAACTCAGGAAGCCCGAATAGTTTCAATTATGTCGGTTGTAATAGAGGAGTAAATAGGTCTTTTCCTTAATGTTTGGGCCTATAAATACCCCCCGTTTTACCCTGTAAGGGGGACCGAATACAAGTTATTCAATACACACATTCGAACTATTCTAAGTTATTATCCTTTCGGAGGCTTAGAACAGTTCACTTCACAAACACTTCGTTTGTTAGTTTCTAATCTCCAGAAACCTGTTAGCGTAATCTTTTACGCCAACAGTTGGCTACTGTGGGGGGAAAATATTCCATCCTCAGGGTTATTGCAGTAACAACACAGAGGCACATAATGGATTCAAAGGTTTCCAACATGCATCTTCGGAGATCCCTTGAGTCAAGTTCGAAGTTTGAAGACGGACCTTAGTTCGAAGTATATCCTCGAACATGGACTCTTCTGAGATCTTTTCTGCCAGCTAAGATGGAAGACTTTTTTTCTTTCTCATTATATTAGTCTTTTACCATTTTAGCCCTATTAAGGGTACCGAATAGTTTCCATTATGTCGGTTGTAATAGAGGGGTAAATAGGTCTTTTCCTTAATGTTTGGGCCTATAATGGGGACCGAATACAAGTTATTCAATACACACATTCGAACTATTCTAAGTTATTATCCTTTCGGAGGCTTAGAACAGTTCACTTCACAAACGCTTCGTTTGTTAGTTTCTAATCTCCAGAAACCTGTTAGCGTAATCTTTTACGCCAACAGTAGCATACATGTCCTTCAATGTTTCTAAACCAAAGATCTTATAATCAAGTTGAGAAAGCAATGTATAACGTCTAGATAAAGCATCGGCAATCACATTATCTTTCCCTTTCTTATGATTAATGATATATGGAAAAGTCTCAATAAATTCTACCCATTTAGCATGTCGTTTATTCAGATTTGCTTGACTACGTATATGCTTCAATGCTTCATGATCCGAATGAATAATAAACTCCTTAGGCAAAAGGTAATGTTGCCAAGTTTCAAGCACACGCACTAAGGCATATAATTCCTTATCATAGGTAGAATAATTCAACTGTGGACCATGTAATTTCTCACTAAAATAGGTAACGGGTTTACCTCCTTGTAGCAGCACACCTCCTATTCCAAAACCACTAGCATCACATTCTAACTCAAAAGGCTTACTGAAGTCGGGTAGCTGAAGTAGAGGTGCATGTGTAAGGCGATCCTTGAGTGTGGCAAAAGCTTGTTCTTGTGCTGGTTCCCAAGTAAAAGTGACTCCCTTCTTGGTCAACTCATGCAAAGGACCGGCTATGGTGCTGAAATCTTTCACAAAACGCCGGTAGAAACCTGCAAGACCAAGAAAACTACGTACTGCAAGGTTAGTTTTAGTTGCAAGCATGACACGTCCTTTCAGATTAATAACTTGTGATGAAAAAGGAGAAGCAACTTTATCTTTTTGTTGCCTCGAAAGTGTTTTAGCTACTTGCTGATTTTCAGAAGGTTGTTTGCTCGTTTGTGCGTCCTTAGCATGTTTTTCTTGTTCAAACTTCACAATTTCAGCAGGAGTCATAGGAAGCAATGTAACTTTCTTTCCTTTATACATAAATGTGTACTTATTGCTCCTACCATGGTGTGTAGCATCAGTATCATACTCCCAAGGTCTACCAAGTAATAGAGAACATGCTTGCATTGGTACTACATCAAAATCAGCAACTCCGAAGTATGTACCAATGGAAAATTTGATGTGAGCAGTTTGTGTTACCTTGACCTTACCACTATTGTTGAACCATTGCACGTGGTAAGGGTGTGGATGCGCACGTGTGGGAAGTTGAAGCTTCGTTACCATGTCGTGGCTCACCAAATTGTTGCAACTACCACTGTCTATGATGACACGTACACGGCGGTCATTGACGATGAAGAAGGTTTGAAACAGATTGTTCCGTTGTGCCCGGTCATCCTGGTCCATGTGAGTGCTCAAGACACGTTGTACAATAAGTGCTGCCATGTTAGTGACAAGACAAAACAACAAAGAATAATCCCTATGGAAAACAGCTAGGTGGGGTGGTGGGTGTGTGGTGGAAGCAATCCGTCAAGCGCCTTACCACGCTTGCAAGTGTTCTTACCACGCCGCAGTGAGGTCACCGGCCTACAGGTGATGAACCAAGTGGAGGGTGGTGGCAATTGCAAGAAATGAACCTGTCCTGACCAAGAGAAAGGTGTAGCTTGGAAGGCAAAGTGAGTAGCAAGGATTAGCGATAGTAATAATAGTTAAACTAAGTTCAATAAGTGTTCCCTAGTGCTCGTCAAGTTGCTGGCCTTGGTGCTCCCAAGGTGAAAATTCAAGCAATAGAGGGAAACTATGTGCACAAAACTCAAGTGGATCGGACAAGAGATCAGACAAGCAATCGACAGGACCGTTGCCGCTGATCGGACAAGGGATCGGACAAGAGATCGGACAAGCAATCGATAGAACCGGTTTGCCGCTGCCGTTGATCGGACAAGGGATCGGACAAGCAAACGACAGGACCGGGTTTTTTTTCACTCTATTTTTTTGAACAAGGATGACAAGAGATGCAACCACAAAAATTGGCACCTACAACTGAGGTGGGATGTGGTTCACAGAAATTCAACAAGTTCTATGAACGGCGAGCAAAAACTTTGACCAATTTTTTTCTTTATCTTCCAAATAGGGTCAAGAATATGCTCAAACAATTTCAGATTTTTCTGCCAAACGAGCGAAAAGTTATGCCTGTTTTACCGAAGGGGGGTCACAAAGACTCGATGTGTAAAACGAGTAGGGCTGTGGAGGGGGGGTTTTTTCGGGTGGGGAATTTTTTGAGACACAAGACCAACTACTACTAAAATGACACAAAGGAATTACTAAACCAGCAACAAGACTCGACCAAGAACACAAACTCAATAAGGTTAAAAACTGAAATTAAAATTGCAAGGCACAAAGGGGTTTTCGGTGGGGATTTTTTTTGTGAGGGTTTTCTGGACTCTAGGCAAAACCTAACCTTAAAGGCGGCTGGCGTGAGTATATAAGGCGTGGGCAGCCTGTAGAAGGCGTACAGACTCAGACTATGGGCTAGAAGGCGTACAGACTCGGACTATGGGCCAACACGGCCAAATTCTGTCTAGCAGGACTATTTCAAACACACAGGACGGCTCGAGACTCCAAATGAGGCGAAACCAACACCAAAAGATTCATCTTCTCCTTAGCTTTCCAAAAAGTCCAAGAATGCGCCAATCGGACTTCGTATGAGGAAGTTATGCCCATTTTGGTGCATGGTGGTCGATGTAGTCCGAACCAGCGAATTCTTGACTTCAAATCATCCGTGCGACTCCGTCTTCAACTCCAACTCTTCTATTCCATCTCCCATGTTCCTAAGCAACAAAATATCACTAGTATTCAGTAGCATCCCGTACAAACAAATATTAATATAGTTGCTAAGGAAAGAATTAACCTCATGGTTCAAGCGACGGGCACGGGCGCGTGTGATTGGTCCTTGTAATTGAATTGTAGGTGGAGGCTCCATGTGTGTATCATGTGAAGTGACGTCCTCATCACGTCTGGAGGCCTCCGGCACATGGTGCGAAGGAGGTCCAAGGGGATCTCCAACGTGTGGTGCGAAGGGCGATTGGAGGGGCCTCCCCGCACGGTCGGTCACACAAGCATTGGGCCAATGGTCAGACCAGGGTGTGCGGGCACACCTGATGATGGGGCAGCAAAGGCTTATTAGACTATCAGACCGATAGCCCTAAGAGGTTAATCTCCCGGACTCCGGCGATCGTCTCAACGATGGTAGATGGATGCAGGGCTCCTCGGAGATGAAGATGAAGATCTTGGCTCCTGCAAAACAGATGAAATCAATAGCAATTCGGCCATGGTACTGAATTACTCAAAAGTAACGTAGAAACCGATAAAATCTGTTATGTGAATCGAACGGACGATTCACAAGCGAAACAATAAGGATTGACGTGATTACGACGTGATGGGCGGATGGTTTACAGTGCAAACCAATAAAGATGGACATTATGGCTAATCCTATGGCAAGGAAAAGTAGTAGATTGAAAAGAACGATTCAAGGGAATAGTAGATTGGATCTATTAGGGTTATGGAGAAAGTCCCTTTGAATTGGCCTTGCCCCTATATATAGGGGTTGGTCTTGACGTCCCTAGGCTTTAAATCTACTCTAAATTGATTAAAGTATGCGTCCAAGTCATTAGGATTTAGTTAGAGATCAAAACAACCAAAAACAGATCAAATCGGTTTGGACTCGGACTAGGCCAGTCTGACTGGACCCACATTGCCGGTATGACCGGGCCTACATGGCCAGTTGGACCGTCATGTGCCAAGAATTGCATATTTTCGGCGAAAAGTACCAATTTCAACATTTTGACAATTTTGACCATTAATGCCATTTTTTTGCTATCAACAACAGATTCCATTAGCCTCCATGGGAGGCTAGAGATTCAAATGAGAGAAACACAGAAGCCTCTCTGACACACACACACACACACATGCATGTTCCACTTGCATAGAATAGTGGAGTGCGCATCTATATCGGCGCATGCACCTTCTTATCCTCCAACACCTCGCACGCCGGTTTGGATCCATGCCCCCTCCGTTGTGCAGACAACCACCTCCCATCTCCTCCCAAGCTGCTCGGCGTTGGCAGCAAGCTCAAAAAGGAGGAGGTTGAGGGACAGCGGCGACAGGAGCAGCAACGACCTTGTCGGCGAGAACTGGGACTGGTGTAGCTGCTGGGAGGAGCGTGACGGGAGAGCGATGGCATCATCGTCGTCTTCCAAGACGGGCATGGTGGCCTTGGTCGCGATGGAGACCCTGCCGCTCCAGAGCTTCTTGGGCACCGACATGATGAACCCAATGGCCACCGAGCAACGGAGCGAGATGGCGTAGATGAGCAGCATGAGCACGGTGGCGACGGCAACCACCGCGACGAGCCCCACCAACCTGGCCTTCTCTAGTGGCCTCTTCATCACCCACCTCACAGGTGCTTCACACATGACCCCACCATCGTCTGACGCTGCTTCGCATGGCTCTGGATGGCCAGATCTAGCACCGGGGGCGTCAAGGGCGTGGGGTGGAAGGGAAAAGGGAGGAATGGCTCAGCGATGTGGGTGCGCACAAAAGCCATGACTAGCGCGTTGAGTGCGTGGGAGGGAGGGGGCACTGAGCACGTGGGTAGTGATGGTTCATCAGGGTGGAGCACGTGGGTAGCAGTGATTTGTCGGGGAGGAAGCTGAGGACGGACGGATGGAGTTCATGCTTTAATATAGTAGATACGTAGAAACAAGTAAAAACATATTTTCATGTGATTATTTATCAGTGAAATCTCTAAACTACATTTGATACTTAGTTGTAAAGGTTTGTCAATAATTAGCAGTGGAGTTTGTATTTCGCCATGGCTCTACTGACTCAGTTAGCATGCTGAATATTGAGTCATGAGAAACACTTGCTATGTGTCTGACAATATGTTTGACAATGGATTGAACCTACTTTTTTAGGATATAGGTATAGGATATCTTACGGCGGCCTTGCTTCCAGCCTAGCTAGGTCTTGCAAATTATTACACTATCAAATTATATAGACCTATAGTTTACATGTGTTTTATTTGATTTCAATGGTTTGTTGTTCAAACTTATAATTATATTTTGATTCAAACTCTATGCATTACATATTTTTTTCCAATTTCTGTCTCATTCTAATCAGTATATTTTTGTGGATTATTTTGGTGTTCAACAGTTGGGAGTTGTAAGAATATGAAATTCTCTATCACACACCACATTGATGTGTACCGCTGTTGTGTTTTGAATTAGGATAAAAGTGTGTTATATGGGTTCAAACTCATATACACCACCTTAGATAATTTTCCTCTCTTCTTTCCTCCTATTCTGTAATGCTTCTCCTCGTTATATAACAAGCTTGCTCCTTATATACAGCTTGTTGTACAATACTCTTTATTATATACAAGATTGTGTCTAGTACTACCACAAAATCAGTCTTTAATGATGTAGCTTTAGTGACGGATAATTGTTGCACATCACTAATACAATTTTAGTGATGGGTCAGTTTGGACACGTTAGTTATGATGCCTCTTTAGTGATGGGTCGTAATGTGACTTGTCACTAAAGATGGTACGGTGTACCCCTATTAGTGACGGGTGTTGTTGTCACCCGTCACTAATAGCTATTAATCCAGTGACAAGTGAGAAACCATGTTGAAGAATGTGGTTTTGATATTCCAGATGTGATGAGTAATTGTCAACGGAAGTAAATGGAAGGGATAGATGAAGACCTGCCGAGTCTGAGGCGCATGTGACTCAGGTACACGGGCAGTGAGCGATGGCTGGCAGAGAAGCTGCGGAGTCGGGCTGGCCCAATCAGGGTACATGGCTAGGAGCGGCAGATGATCCACTGGTCTGTTGACTGGGTTTGACTCAGGTACACGGGCGGCGAGCGATTGCCGGGCTGAGGGAGCTGCGGGGTCGAGTCGGCCCAATCCGGGTACCCGGTGCGAAGACGGTGGACGCTTTGTCAGTTTCGGCGTAAAACTGACAATCTATCATTAATTCGTTTTTAGGATATTAATATTTAGTTTTTAAGTTTAGAATATTTTTATTCTGAGTCAGTTAATTTTTCTAAGAATATTTTAGTAATTTTCGGAATTTATTTTAGAGTCAGTTTATTTTACCCGAGGGTAAAGTAGTCTTTTCATGTATTAGGATTTGCCTATAAATTGGCCCCTATCCCCTTGGGGATAGTTGACTATTTTAGTTTTAGATCAATCTACTTCAGTCCACCGCCGCTATCATTTTTTTTCCTCCGGCGATTCATCTTTCCTGCACGACGTCATTTATGTTTTTCATCTGCGTTTTTCTTTTTTTCGGCTAGTGTGCAGCAGGATCTACAGCATGGCATTTGGTGGGGCTCGCCAGGCTTTGATCTTCACGGCAAGGTAATCAGAGACGCGCTGCTACAGAGCGGTAGCAGTACGCAGGGAATTTTTTTTGTTGCACACACAGGTTGAATGCAGCATCCTTTTTTCCCTGGCGTTGTTTTTTTTGTGTGGACCCCACGCCAAAGCCAGCCGGTGGCAGGTTTTGTTTCAGCCATCCAGGCGGGACTCCACGGCAAGCACTCCTCCGGCGAGAAAAACTGCTTTCTCCAATGCAAGTTAGTTTCCTAATTTTTAGTAGATCACTTTTAGAGATAATCATCAATTTTTTAATTAGCTTGCGAATTTGATTATTAATTTCGTGGTTAATTTTTATCCGCTAAATATAATTAGAGCATACATATCTTAATTAAGTTGTTTTTAATCTATTAGTATAAAAAGAAATATTTATTTTTAGTCGCAGAAATATTTTATTCTAGATTTATATGAAATATTTTAGGTTTATCTCTAAATTAATTTCTGGATGATCCATGTTTTTATTTAGTTGATTACTATTTTATTTTTAGACCGCAACCTGAATATTTTATTGATTTATTTAGGTATCTTGCCTACATCATTTAATTTTTAGTACCAATTTTATTTACTACAGTATTTATATTTAGTTTATCTTTAATATCATTTTAATTAGCACACCGATCATTTTGAAGCTAGACAACTTTAGTTTCTGAAATCTGCTTTGCAAATATTATTTGTCTAGTTAAGTTTATTTGGGTGGTGGGATTAAAATATAGTTTAGCAAGAATTTTTAGGCGCCCATTCACTCCCCTCTGGTCGCTACTTTCGGTCCTACAAGTGGTATCAGAGCGAGGTTGGGTTTTTCAAATATCTTAACCGATTCAAAACCTAGGTAGTGACCATGATGTCTTCAGGTAAAATCCCATCCTAGAAGCTTTTGGCTACACTTATTGGAAGACTCGCATGCGTGCATACCTTATGAGCGAGAGCTCGGACATATGGGAGATTTGTGTTCATCCTAGTTTCACCATAACGACTATTGCTGCGGATACTGCTGCTAATGTAATTACCTAGCATCAAAATAATAGTAAGGCGGTGAATATTTTATTTTCTGGTCTAGGTCCTAGTGAATTTGAGCGTGTTAGCCATCTCACCACTGCTAGAGAGATCTGGGCTACCCTCCAGGCACACCATGAGGGGACAGCTGAGGTCAAGGCTAGACTATATCAGACCTACCGACGTGAGTATGAAAATTTCTCACAGAAGCCGGGTGAGACTGTTGAGGCCTTGTTTGGTCGTTTTCAATCGATCATAAACAAGCTTCGCGTCAACAAGGCCGAGCTGTGATCAGCTAGGTCTCGGATCATGAACAGGCGCTTAAGGTACTCCATACCTTGGACCCTAAGATATGGGAGATCAAGGTTTCTTCTATTGTTGAGAGCACGTCTTACGATACCTTGACCATCGCAGAGCTTTTTAGTAAGCTCAAGGTCTCAGAGGTCGATATTCAGTTGAGATCAAATCTCACTGATTCTGGCTCAAAGACTCTGGCGCTTGCGACACCGTCGGCTGATCCTAATGCCATGAGTTGTACTGCTTTTTCTTTGATGTCTATCTCCGAGGAACAACTTGATACTCTAGGAGATGATGATTTGTGCATATTTAACAACCGGGTGCGACGTGTCTATGATAAGCGAATGTTTAAGAGACACAGCACAAATCCGGATGCTTTGAGTGTGGTGATCCAGGTCATTTCATCGCCGACTGCCCCAAGCAGAAGAATTACAAGAAGGGAACCGGCGGCAACTCCTACAACTCCAGCAAGTACGATAACTCCACGAAGGGCAAGCCCAAGACAAAATTCTTTCGAAAGGCTCTGAAAGACTACAGGCGTGAGAACAAGAAGCGAGACAAGACCTTCTTCGCCGATATGGAGAAAAGATACTCCAAGAGATCCTCGTCTTCAAGTTCAAGTGATGAAGATATCATGATCAGGAAGGGAAGGACAAGGACAATCCGGCGAGCCTCTGTTTCATGGGCTTCGGGGACAAGCCGAAGAGTCGCTCATGCCACAGCCGAAGATCCCACATGAGCTTCTACTCAATGGCTCTTGGGGAGAAGAAAGAAAAGGACTCCTACGACAACTCTGACGACGACGACGATGAGAAGGTATCTTCCTATGAACAAGAAGTTGTTAATTTACTAGAACAGAACAGTCAGGAGTTGAAGTATAGGGAGAAACTGCTTAGAGGGGCTAAGAAGAGGATAGATGAGCTTGAGAGCGAGCTTGCCACAGCAAATGGCAAGATTGAGAGTCTATCTTCTTCCCCTTGCTTGGGTGATAGTGGTGAGTGCCCTAACTGTGAGGTGCTGTTGTGTGACCTGACGACTCTTAAGTCCAGGTACAAAGAGAGAGTAGATGAGAGAGACGCATTGGCCACTGAGCTTGAAAGCGCTCAGCAGGAGCTAAAAGATGCTCATGCCACTGTTGTCGCACCTTGTGTAGACTGCCCATCTCATTTAGCTAGTATAGCTGAGCTGAGAGCCAAGAGTGATGAGCAGTTGAGCGAGTTAGCTGGAGTGAGAGGTGAGTTGGAGCAAACTAAGCTAGAGCTTGAGACCTTGTCAGTTCCATCCACTGTTTGTGAGAACTGCTTATCCATTAGAATGGAATTGATCAAGCTAAAAGCTGAGAAGTCTGTCGAAGTTGATAAAGAGTGTGAGATCTGTTTGCCTCAGATGGAGGTGTTAGCTACTTTGAGAGAGGAGCTAGCTGATGTTCAGAACGAGAACTTTTACCTCCGTTCAATCCCTGAGCTGGATTAGTGCTAGAGAGCCACAGCTCGGCATGATGATCCAGCAGTTCAAGAGACAGGATGGTTTTGGGGTAGGGTACACATATACCAAGGCTGATTTTGAGAGCGCCATTAGCCGTGCAGTGGAGTGGAGTAAGATGACTCCAGAACAGAGATATCCCAAGACTCACTCCACTGAGTCCTTTAAGGATAGTCAGCCCAAGGATGGAGTGATCCAAGAACAACCTAAAGCTCCACCTAAGAAGCAGATCTGGATTCCTAAGCCTAAAACTCTTCACACTTCTCTTGATTCTTTACCTGGACCCTCTCACACCAAAGATGATACACCAAACACCACAAAGCCTAAGAATCCCAAGACTCAACCACATATCAAGAAGCCTACCTATCACTGTGAGTTTTGTCAGAGAGACGGGCATCTTGAGGAGTTTTGCTTTAGGAGGAAGCGGGTTGAGCGAGCAGAGAGAGCTCGAGGTGGGCAGGAGCAGTTCTACCAGCAGGGTGGTAGACAGAGAGTCCCTCGACGTGGAGAGAGGCTAGAGGCCAGGCCACGTCGTGTAGGTGGTGGTAGAGGAGACGGTTTTCACTACCGTGCTTCGGATGGTGGTTTCCGTTTCGGCAGAGTTCCAGATCGTCATGGATACGTTGTTGGATCTCGTGACTGTGATTTCAGGAAGAACAGAGGACCGCGCTTTGATTCGCGCTTCAGTCCAAACTCATATGATTCCTTTTGCTTTCCTACATACGCGCAGATGGCTCGACACTGGTTCAACACTTTTACTAAACCTGGCATTGGACCGTTTGATCCACTCATGATTATTGATCGTGTTTTGGGAGCTGTGTATTTTTTTAGGATATTTTGAGTCAGCTTTTCATTGGTATCAGTTTTTCTTTCTTCTTTATTTTTATTGAGTCTTTTTGTGTGCGTTCATATCATGCATAATCATTAGTCACATTTTGAGCTTGCTTCTATTATATGATGAATCTGCTTTACTTTCTCTAGCTAGTATATGTTTTTGATTACTTGTCGATGATCATGTTTTGTTTCAGTTCACATGATATATCTGATATTTGTCATATGCATTGCTTTTGTGCTTTAAAATTGAAAAATGATCACCATTGCTTCTGGTAACTAGCTTGTGTAGGTTGAATGCTTTCGCTATCTTTACATGCCTTGTAGCTAGATCCTTACTTAGATGCAGATACGCAACTTGGACATTTATATGCTTTAAATATGCAAAATGTGCTATACAAATGATAAAAATTCAGAAAAATAAAAATTTATGCATTTTTATGATTATCAGAAAAGATCCAGGTGGGTTTGCTTTTGTCGCATTGCATTGTTCTAGACTGCTTACCATAGCACTTTGGTATGAACTAGGACGGTGTAATGTATGCCAAGACCAGTGTCTTAAGCTTCTGATGGTCTAGTTCTGGCCTAGGCTTGACTTGGTCGGTTAGCATAAGGTTTCACATGCAAATAACCCCTGGCAGAAATGAAAAATATAAAGAAAAAAGTCTGAAAAATTTAAAAAGATGGCAGGTTTGCTGAAGCACCTTGTTTTGGACAATGCTTATCTTGGTAGATATCAGTTAGCTTTTGCATATCATGCTTTACTTTGCTTGTTAACTAGAAAATGTGGTGATGCTTTTGTTTGAAAAAATCGAAAAATGCGTGCTAATGACTTTCTTTAGATATCATCTGTTGCACTGATCATGTCATGTATCTTCGACAATATATCTTTTGCTATACCTGTTAGATGTTGTAATTGCAGTTAATCATATCTAAGAAGCATGCTTTTCACACTCCACCTGCACTTCATCTGCATTCATGGCATATTTTGAGGGGGAGCTGCATTTCAGGGGGAGTTTGTGTTTATGTCTCTTTAAAGTGAATTTAGTCTCACTTGATGAGTCCAATTGTCAACAAGGGGGAGAAATTTTGGATATATTTTTGGCTTTCTCTGGGATTTATTTCAGGGGGAGTTTATTCTTGTTGGTAATTCTGAGATTTGCACTTGTTTTTGAGGCTTTATTTTTGGTTAACCATAATGACCGTTTTTGTGCTTTTATTTGGCTTTTGGTCATTAGAGTTACAACTTTTATTTCCTTTCTTCTATTTTCGTTTGTCTTTGTTTTTCTGTTTCCACATGTTTTGCAGGTTCTGGAGATGAGCTGAAAAGGGTGTTGACAATGCACTCATCAAGGAGGAGATTGAGAAACCATGTTGAAGAATGTGGTTTTGATATTCCAGATGTGATGAGTGATTGTCAACGGAAGTAAATGGAAGGGATAGATGAAGACCTGCCGAGTCTGAGGCGCATGTGACTCAGGTACACGGGCAGTGAGCGACGGCCGGGCAGAGAAGCTGCGGAGTCGGGCTGGCCCAATCCGGGTACATGGCTAGGAGCGGCAGATGATCCACTGGTCTGTTGACTAGGTTTGACTAAGGTACACGGGCGGCGAGCGATTGCCGGGCTGAGGGAGCTGCGGGGTCGGGTCGGCCCAATCCGGGTACCCGGTGCGAAGATGGTGGACGCTTTGTCAGTTTCGGCGTAAAACTGACAATCTATCATTAATTCGTTTTTAGGATATTAATATTTAGTTTTTAAGTTTAGAATATTTTTATTCTGAGTCAGTTAATTTTCCTAAGAATATTTTAGTAATTTTCGGAATTTATTTTAGAGTCAGTTTATTTTACCCGAGGGTAAAGTAGTCTTTTCATGTATTAGGATTTGCCTATAAATAAGCCCCTATCCCCTATCCCCTTGGGGATAGTTGACTGTTTTAGTTTTAGATCAATCTACTTCAGTCCGCCGCCGCTATCATTTTTTTTCCTCCGACGATTCATCTTTCCTGCACGACGTCATTTATTTTTTTCATCTGCGTTTTTCTTTTTTCGGCTGGTGTGCAGCAGGATCTACAGCATGGCATTTGGTGGGGCTCGGCAGGCTTTGATCTTCACGGCAAGGTAATCAGAGACGCGCTGCTACAGAGCGGTAGCAGTACGCAGGGAATTTTTTTTGTTGCACACACAGGTTGAATGCAGCATCCTTTTTCCCTGGCGTTGTTTTTTCTTGTGTGGACCCCACGCCAAAGCCTAGCGGTGGCAGGTTTTGTTTCAGCCATCCAGGCGGGACTCCACGACAAGCACTCCTCCGGCGAGAAAAACTGCTTTCTTCAATGCAAGTTAGTTTCCTAATTTTTAGTAGATCACTTTTAGAGATAATCATCAATTTTTTAATTAGCTTGCGAATTTGATTATTAATTTCGTGGTTAATTTTTATCTGCTAAAATATAATTAGAGCATACATATCTTAATTAAGTTGTTTTTAATCTATTAGTATAAAAAGAAAATATTTATTTTTAGTCGCAGAAATATTTTATTCTAGATTTATATGAAATATTTTAGGTTTATCTCTAAATTAATTTCTGGATGATCCATGTTTTTATTTAGTTGATTACTATTTTATTTTTAGACCGCAACCTGAATATTTTATTGATTTATTTAGGTATCTTGCCTACATCATTTAATTTTTAGTACCAATTTTATTTACTACAGTATTTATATTAGTTTATCTTTAATATCATTTTAATTAGCACACCGATCATTTTGAAGCTAGACAACTTTAGTTTCTGAAATCTGCTTTGCAAATATTATTTGTCTAGTTAAGTTTATTTGGGTGGTGGGATTAAAATATAGTTTAGCGAGAATTTTTAGGCGCCCATTCACCCCCCTCTGGTCGCTACTTTCGGTCCTACAACAAGTACAATATATTATCTGTAACTGATGATATCTATAGCTAGATAAATAGGCGGTCCTCATAGTGAATTGGCACACTGTCAGTTTGGCACAAACCTAACCCTAGCCTCTTGTATTTCTACCATCACCTCTTCTTCATGCTCCTCGCTGGTACGACTATGGTCTTATCTATCCCGGTCATTTGTTCCATTGCACGTGGCCTCCGTTCTACTGTCTGTTCCATTGCGCGTGGCCGACCCAAGTCACCACCACCTTAGTTGCGTATACTCTTCCTCATCCTCCTAAGGTCCTCCTCATCTGAATATGTGGAAATATGATGGAATGTGCATATATATTTTGTGGAAATATTTGCTTGATGAAGATGATCCTATTTGTGAAATATGACGATACAATTTCGGATCATTTTTTGCTAATATGAGGATGCGTGCGCTAATATTATTGTTTATACATTTTATTCACATAATATTATGTGTCTTTCATAGTTTCATTACATCCTTACAATTATTAATGCATACGACTATTGCTTAATGAATTAGTTGTCACACACACCTATGAATTAAATTGTAGCCTAGTAGTGAGGAGACCATTAAGTTGGTAGTCCGACATCTGAGAGCAATCATATGTAACATACATTAGGTTATATTCATATGGTTTTATTCACTTTTAAATTGTTACAAATATAGGACATGGTAACTATACGGAACCCCATGGTACCAACTTATGTTCCTGAAAACATCCTCATAAAGATCAATCATCTAATCAATGGGGGCGTCACCAGGTTTATATTATACATTGTACATTGTATATATTATTTGTGTGATATTAAATTTAACAAACTGATGCAATAGTATCTTACTGTTTTAGTACTTATCAATAACATTTGTGATGGTGGCACTCTTACGATTTTGATAGGGGACGATGGGTGCACCACTAAGGTTGAGGTTGTGAGCCGTGGAGGCAGGATATGCCTTCACAAAGGGTAAGATGAATTTAGTTAAAGAGGCGGCCTCTCGCAAGGGGACTATGTGGTCATAACAATGGGATATGTCGTATGGCAAAATTTTACACTAACTTTTGTGACAAGAAGACCCCAATGGGCATAAAAGTAGAGGACAACGATAGGGGAACCGATTTTACTTACTAGATATGTATGTTTTGTTTATGTGACTCACATTATTTTATTATAATGGAAGGGGAGGGCCCTAACAATGTTGTGGATAGGAAGGGGAAGCGGATAGCTAGGGAGGTTAACACCGACCAAATGGAGCAATTGAAGCACATTTATTATTTTGGCAATACAACATATGTAACTCCAGCAAAGAAAGCTCTCCTGCAAGATATCTCAGGAGGTTTATCCTTTGAGATTCTGTTATATTTCTGTGTAATAAATAATATGATCATCAATAAGAAGTCGATGGTAAGTTATTTGCATATGTTGGTCGTTACATATATCATATATGCAAATCGCCTTGTGTAACTTAATTTTTTAAAATTTTATTGTTATAGTACATTTCAAGGCAGTATTGTGAGGTGTACATTACACCTCACCTACACTAGCAACTCACTAAGATTCAAGTGGAAACAGTACGGTCTGAGGCAGTTCCAATGGTGGTGCATAAAGCCACAGATGGATAGTGCTATCTAACTACTGGTTTTGGTCAATTTCTTCGAGATAACTCATTAGAAGTTGGCACGATATGCGCCTTCCATTTCAACATCAATAATGGTGCAATTGAGGTTTTCATGTATGTGTTGTAACTAGGGGTATGATGTTTTTCCTTCTATTTGGCTTTTGGTCATTAGGGTTAAAATTTTATTTTCTTCCTTCTATTTTTTCTTTTGTCTTTGTTTTCCTGTTTCCACATGTTTTTGCAGGTTCTGAAGAAGTGCTGAAGAGGGTTTTGACAATGCACTCATCAAGGGGGAGATTGAGAAACCATGTTGAAGAACATGGATTTGATACTCCAGATGTGATGAGTGATTGTCAACAGAAGTCAAAGAAGGAGACATAAAGTGATGGGGTATTGGTCCCGATCTTCCGCTAGGTAAAGGATAACTTGGGTTGGTGGAGAATCTCGATGTTGGCGATCCAAGCTCCGGTCCGGCGGATCAAAACCTTGCAATCGTTACACCACTGTCTCCATTGGTTATCAACCACGCAGAACGCGATTGACCTCGCCACGAAGGCTAATTCCTGCAAGCGAACCCAAGAACACAAGCAAGAACAGGAAGGATACAAGTCGAATGCCAAATCACAGACAAACGATGATAAGGTGAGATTTCACAACGCCAATGCAGCAGCCAATCGGTCCGGTGCAAGAGGCGGGATCTAAACACACAAGTGTAGATGCAAACAAAGCAAAACCTAACCTAAAGGCGGCTGGCGTGAATATATAGGGCGTGGCAGCCTGTAGAAGGCGAACAGACAGCCTGTAGAAGGTGAACAGACTCAGACTATGGGCCAACTCAGTACAAGGTCCATCTCGGCCAATTCTGTCATGCAGGACTGTTTCAAACACACAGAACGGCTCGAGACTCCAAATGAGGCGGAATCAACAGCAAACGATCCGTCTTCTCCTTAGCTTTCCAAAAAGTCCAAGAACGCGCCAATCGGACTTCGTATGAGGAAGTTATGCCCATTTTGGTGCATGGTGGTCGATGTAGTCCGAACCAGCGAATTCTTGACTTCAAATTATCCGTGCGACTCCGTCTCCAACTCCAACTCTTCTATTCCATCTCCCATGTTCCTAAGCAACAAAATATCACAAGTATTCAGTAGCATCCCGTCCAAACAAATATTAAAATAGTTTCTAAGGAAAGAATTAACATCATGGTTCAAGTGACGGGCACGAGCGCGTGTGATTGGTCCTTGTAGTTGAATTGTAGGTGGAGGCTCCATGTGTGTATCATGTGAAGTGATGTCCTCATCATCCTCCCCTTCTTGAATTGGAGTCGTCCTCGACTCAAGCTCATCGTCATCTCCCAAATAGGGCTTTAAATCTGAAATGTTAAATGTGGGACTAACCCCAAAAGCTGCAGGCAACTCAAGTTTATATGCATTATCATTTATCTTCTCAAGCACACGGAAAGGACCATCAGCACGGGGCATCAATTTAGACTTTCTCAAATCAGGAAAATGATCCTTGCGCAAGTGCAACCAAACAAGATCACCCGGTTCAAATGTTATCTCTTTTCTACCCTTATTACCATAAGCACGATATTTCTCATTCATTTTCTCTATGTTTGCTTTAGTAGTTTCATGCATCTTAAGCAATAATTCAGCACGTGTAGTAGCCATCAAAATTCAATTTTTCAGATGGTGGTAATGGTAGCAAATCAATAGGAGCACGCGGATTAAAGCCATAGACTACTTGAAACGGACTTACCTTAGTAGTGGAGTGTACTGACCTATTATATGCAAACTCAATATGAGGTAGACACTCTTCCCAGAGCTTCAAGTTGGTCTTCAAAACAGCCCTTAGCATGGTGGACAATGTACGGTTCACGACCTCCGTTTGCCCATCCGTTTGGGGGTGACAAGTAGTAGAAAACAGTAGCTTCGTCCCCAACTTATACCACAACGTCCTCCAAAAATGACTTAAAAATTTAGCATCACGATCTGAAATGATGGTATTGGGAACTCCATGCAAGCGTACGACCTCTCTAAAAAACAAATCAGCAACATTTGTAGCGTCGTCGCTCTTGTGACAAGGTATAAAATGCGCCATTTTAGAGAATCGATCTACCACCACAAAAATACTATCCCTCTCCCTCCTAGTTCTAGGTAATCCTAACACAAAATCCATAGAAATATCCTCCCAAGGTACACTAGGAACGGGCAAAGGCATATAAAGACCATGTGGGTTTAGACGGGACTTAGCTTTATTGCAAGTAGTGCATCGTGCCACATAGCGCTCAACATCTCGTCTCATCCTAGGCCAATAGAAGTGTGTGGACAGCACATCTTCGGTTTTCTTTGATCCAAAATGACCCATGAAACCACCACCATGTGCTTCCTGCAATAACAACAAGCGAAGAGAGCTAGCCGGCACACATAACTTGTTAGCACGAAAAAGATATCCATTATTCAACACATATTTGTTCCAAGCACGGTCATCTGTACAATTTGCAAAAGCATCTTTGAAGTCCAAATCAGTAGCATACATGTCCTTCAATGGTTCTAAACCAAAGATCTTATAATCAAGTTGAGAAAGTAATGTATAACGTCTAGATAAAGCATCGGCAATCACATTATCTTTCCCTTTCTTATGCTTAATGATATATGGAAAAGTCTCAATAAATTCTACCCATTTAGCATGTCGTTTATTCAGATTTGCTTGACTACGTATATGCTTCAATGCTTCATGATCCGAATGAATAATAAACTCCTTAGGCAAAAGATAATGTTGCCAAGTTTCAAGCACATGCACTAAGGCATATAATTCCTTATCATAGGTAGAATAATTCAACTGTGGACCATGTAATTTCTCACTAAAATAGGCCACGGGTTTACCTCCTTGTAGCAGCACACCTCCTATTCCAAAACCACTAGCATCACATCCTAACTCAAAAGGCTTACTAAAGTCGGGTAGCTGAAGTAGAGGTGCATGTGTAAGGCGATCCTTGAGTGTGGCAAAAGCTTGTTCTTGTGCTGGTTCCCAGGTAAAAGCAACTCCCTTCTTGGTCAACTCATGCAAAGGACCGGTTATGGTGCTGAAATCTTTCACAAAACGCCGGTAGAAACTTGCAAGACCAAGAAAACTACGTACTGCAAGGTTAGTTTTAGTTGCAAGCATGACACATCCTTTCAGATTAATAACTTGTGATGAAGAAGGAGAAACAACTTTATCTTTTTGTTGCCTCGAAAGTGTTTTAGCTACTTGCTGATTTTCAGAAGGTTGTTCGCTCTTTTGTGCGTCCCTAGCATGTTTTTCTTGTTCAAATTTCACAATTTCAGCAGGAGTCATAGGGAGCAATGTAACTTTCTTTCCTTTACATAAATGTGTACTTATTGCTCCTACCATGGTGTGTAGCATCAGTATCATACTCCCAAGGTCTACCAAGTAATAGAGAACATGCTTGCATTGGTACTACATCAAAATCAGCAACTCCGAAGTAGGTACCAATGGAAAATTTGATGTGAGCAGTTTGTGTTACCTTGACCTTACCGCTATTGTTGAACCATTGCACATGGTAAGGGTGTGGATGCGCACGTGTGGGAAGTTGAAGCTTCGTTACCATGTCGTGGCTCACCAAATTGTTGCAACTACCGCTGTCGATGATGACATGTACACGACGGTCATTGACGAGGAAGAAGGTCTGAAACAGATTATTCCGTTGTGCCTGGTCGTCCTGCTCCATGTGAGTGCTCAAAACACGTTGTACAATAAGTGCTGCCATGTTAGTGAAAAGACAAAACAACAAAGAATAATCCTTATGGAAAACAGCTAGGTGGGGTGATGGGTGTGTGGTGGAAGCAATCCATCAAGCGCCTTACCCACGCTTGCAAGTGTTCTTACCACGCCGTAGTGAGGTCACCGGCCTACAGGTGATGAACCAAGTGGAGGGTGGTGTGCAATTGCAAGAAAATGAACCTGTCCTGACCAAGAGAAAGGTGTAGCTTGGAAGGCAAAGTGAGTAGCAAGGATTAGTGATAGTAATAACAGTTAAACCAAGTTCAATAAGTATTCCCTAGTACTCGTCAAAGTTGCTGGCCTTAGTGCTCCCAATGTGAAAATTCAAGCAATAGAGGGAAAACTATGTGCCCAAAACTCAAATGGAAGCAATAACAGGCCAAAATCAGCTCTCTACAGATCGGACAAGGGATCGGACAAGAGATCGGACAAGGGATCGGACAAGCAGAAACTATTACTGCCGCTGATAATCTGTTACTGCCGCTGATCGGACAAGAGTTCGGACAAGGGATCGGACAAGGGATCGGACAAGAGATCGGACAAGCAGAATCTGTTACTGCCGCTGATAATCTGTTACTACCGCTGATCGGAAAAGCAATAGACAGGACCGCTTCTCTTCTTTTTTGATTTTTTTTCTCTTTTTTTTCACTCTATTTTTTTTGAACAAGGATGACCAGAGATGCAACCACAAAAATTGGCACCTAGAACTGAGGTGGGATGTGGTTCACAAAAATTCAACAAGTTCGCTGAACGGCGAGCAAAAACTTTGACCAATTTTTTCTTTATCTTCCTGATTTTTTTTGGCGATTTTGATGAGGGCTAACAGAATCTGCTGCTGCCGCTGATCGGACAAGGGATCGGACAAGAGATCGGACAAGCAATCGACAGGACCGGTTCTCTTTTTTTTCACTCTATTTTTTTTGAACAAGGATGACAAGAGATGCAACCACATTGGGTCAGGAAGACGCTCAAAAAATTTCAGATTTTTCTGCCAAACGAGCGAAAAGTTATGCCTGTTTTACCGAAGGGGGGTCACAAAGAGTCGATGTGGAAAACGAGTAGGGTTGTGGAGGGGGGTTTTTCGGGTGGGGAATTTTTGAGACACAAGACCAACTACTACTCAAACGACACAAAGGGATTACCAAACCAGCACCAAGACTCGACCAAGAACACGAACTCAACAAAGTTAAAACTGAAATTAAAATCGCAAGGCACAAGGGGTTCTCGGTGGGGATTTTTTTGAGGGTTTTCTGGACTCTAGGTAGAAATAAAAGAAGATCGAGATTACCTAACGGGAAACCTTAGCTCTGATACCAACTGATGGGGGATTGGTCCCGATCTTCCGCTAGGTAAAGGATAACTTGGGTTGGTGGAGAATCTCGACGTTGGCGATCCAAGGCTCCGGTCCGGCGGATCAAAACCTTGCAATCGTTACACCACTGTCTCCGTTGGTTATCAACCACGCAGAACGCGATTGACCTCGCCACGAAGGCTAATTCCTGCAAGCGAACCCAAGAACACACGCAAGAACAGGAAGGATACAAGTCGAATGCCAAATCACAGACAAACGATGATAAGGTGAGGTTTCACAAACGCCAATGCAGCAGCCAATTGGTCCGGTGCAGGGGCGGGATCTAAACACACAAGTGTAGATGCAAACAAAGCAAAACCTAACCCTAAAGGTGGCTGGCGTGAATATATAGGGCGTGGTGGCCTGTAGAAGGCGAACAGACAGCCTGTAGAAGGTGAACAAACTCAGACTATGGGCCAACTCAGTACAAGGTCCATCTCGGCCCAATTCTGTCACGCGGGACTGTTTCAAACACACAGAACGGCTCGAGACTCCAAATGAGGCGGAATCAACAGCAAACGATCCGTCTTCTCCTTAGCGTTCGAAAAAGTCCAAGAACGCGCCAATCGGACTTCGTATGAGGAAGTTATGCCCATTTTGGTGCATGGTGGTCGATGTAGTCCGAACCAGCGAATTCTTGACTTCAAATTATCCTTGCGACTCCGTCTTCAACTCCAACTCTTCTATTCCATCTCCCATGTTCCTAAGCAACAAAATATCACTAGTATTCAGTAGCATCCCATCCAAACAAATATTAACATAGTTGCTAAGGAAAGAATTAACCTCATGGTTCAAGCGACAGGCACGGGCGCGTGTGATTGGTCCTTGTAGTTGAATTGTAGGTGGAGGCTCCATGTGTGTATCATGTGAAGTGATGTACCCATCATAAAGATCTGCCGTGTCTAGGGCGTGTGTGACTCAGGTACACGGGCAGCGAGCGACAGCCGGGCAGAGGAGCCGTGGAGTCGGGCTGGCCCATACCGGATACATGGGCTAGGAGCGGCAGAGGATCCACTGGTCTGTTGACTGGGTTTGACTCAGGTACACGGGCGGTGAGCGATTGCCGGGCTGAGGAAGCTGCGGGGTCGGGTCGGCACAATCCGGGTACCCGGTGCGAAGACGGTGGATGCTTTGTCAGTTTCGGAGCAAAACTAACAACCGATGATTATTTTGTTTTTAGGATATTAATATTTAGTTTTTAAGTCCTGAATATTTTTATTTGAGTCAGTTGATTTTTCTAGGGATATTTTAGTAATTTCAGATTTTATTTTAGAGTTAGTGTAATTTTCCCTAGGGGTAAATTAGTCTTTTTCATATATTAGGAGTCGCCTATAAATAGGCCCCTACCCCCTAGGGATAGGGTGACTATTTTTGTCAGATCAATCTACAGTCCACTTTTTGTTTCGGCTGCACATTTTTTTCATTTGTTGTTGTTTCATCGTCTCGCGGAGTTGTAAACATCCAACAACGTTTTTCTCCCACGGCGGCATAGGAATTGTTGCAGCACAGGCAGGTCTTGGCGTGACACGGCGTGCCGGTAGCAAAGCAGCAACGCCACACACGCGGGGCCCATGGCCAGCAGCAGCATGAGGATTTCAGGGGCATAGGCGCTGGCCACGGCGTGGTTTCATTTTTCCCAGGCGCGTCAGTAGGTTTACTCACCGGCGTGTGTCATGGCAGAAGTCTTCGTGCGGGCCCCATGGGCATGCAGCACGATAGTCTGTCCATTGCGCAGTGGCCGGTCACTTCAAGCTTTTCCGCAGCGCGACACAGCTCGCAGGCCAAAGGCAGCCTTTTGGCTGGTCGCTCGCGCAACGTAGGCAGCAGAAAGGGGCGCGCAGGCTTTTCGCACGGGACAGCAAGCGTTCAGCGATAATTTTCATCCTCGCGGTGCAATGGAGAAGATGAACCAGGTAAGTTTTGATCTGCTATTTTTTAGCTGGTTAATTAAATCGATAGTGATCTCTTTTAATTAGCAGAAAATTTGTGTTAGTATTTTCGTAGAAAATCTTTATCTGCTAGACATTATTATTTAATCTGCTTATTAATTATCTCGTATTTTATTTTAATATTTTTGTTTAATCTACTCATATAAAAATAAAAAGAAAAAATTATTATTAGTTGCAGTAATATTTTTAGTCTAGTTTTTTTTACGTGCAATATTTTAAATTTATTTCTGAATTGATTTTTGAAAGATTCATGTTTTATTTATTTGATTAGTATTTTATTTCTATACTGCAATATAAATATTTCGTGGTATTTTTATTTACTGTAGTATTTTATTTAGACTATCTTTAATATCATTTTAATTAGAGCATTTGTCATTTTTAGGCTAGACAACTTTAGTTCCAGTAATTTGCTTGGCTAATATTATTTGTGTGATTAAGTTCGTTTGGGTGTTGGGGTTAGGACATAGTTTAGCAAGAAATTTTTTAGGCGCCCATTCACCCCCCTCTGGTCGTTACTTTCGGTCCTACATATGCGCCTTCCATTTCAACATCAATAATGGTGCAATTGAGGTTGTCATGTTTGTGTTGTAACTAGGGGTATGATGTTTTTCCTAGCCATCTTCCCTTTTTCACATATAACTGTTGATAGCAAAAAATAGCATTAATGGCTAAGATTATCAAAATATAAATTTTGGTGATTTGGGCCAAAAATACACATGTCCAGGGTCAGGCCGAAGCCCTACAGGGCCGAAGGTCCATTGGGCTATGGGCTCGAAAGCCTCTAGCCAGCCCACGGCCTTCGGCCAGGAATCCTTCGGAGGCCCATGCCACCGAAGCTTCAGGCCCAAGGAGCAGGCTTCGATGGGCCTGGCCGAAGCCCACTTCGGCAGAGATAGAGTTGGATGCAATTCCGGCGAAGTTTTTAATCTCTATCCAAGCTGAATTATAGCAGATTAGATCTGAAGTTTGGCCCCTATAAATAGAGAGATGAGGCCAGCTTACAGAGCCCCCCAAAACAAATCAAACACAAAGCCCTAGCTTTGATCGCATATATTTACCTTTACTTTTCCATACCTCTTCGTGGGTTTGCCTGGAAGCCCTCCGCCGGTCACTTCAGAACAGTGGTAACCCTTGTTATTTGCTTGTGAAGTATTCGTTAATCTACGTAATAGATTGCTACCGCCTTGTTACTTTGCCTGTGAAGTATCCGCTAATCTGTGTAACAGATTGCTACCTTCGCTACTAGTGCAACACTTAGCAGAATTCGGTCCTCAGGCCGAATTGGTACTTTGAACCCTCTTTGTTGCAGGTTCCCACGTTCGGAGCTACTTCGTCGAAGGTGTCCGGAGCTGAGAGATCAGTTTCGGAGGTCGTCAGGACACCCTTCGGCGAGACTACAAGCTTCGACGACAGGCTTCGCCAGCACACTTCGTCACAACAGGCTTCGCCACGATCGTACCTCGCTCTAGACGAAGTCACGCCCGCACGCGGCGTTTGGGTTATTATTCTGTACTTCACTGTATCAGAGACTTCACACCGAACCTCGCTGTTCGGAGGTGATTGTCATGTCCGGGTTTGTTCCGAGTTCATCTTCGACTAGATCAGTCCGAACGCCGAAGGCGTCCTTCGGCGGGACACTTTGCACCGAACGCCGAAGGTATACTTCGGTGACCCCTTCGCATCAGACTTTGAAGCAGACAGGCTCGACCGGTTTGCTAATTTTATTCTATTTAATGTATTTCTTTCGGCTAATTGGATTATTTGGTGTGATCTGATTGCCTGGCGACTCCACATCCTTATCACGACTAAGGGTAGTCAGAACGCGACGTCGGTGCTGCGTCACGCTTAGGCTTATCCCTAAGTATCCACACACTTTTGGATCGTCGAACTGACCCAAGTGCGGGGGCACGTTTTCGTGTCAACACACTTTTTGGCGACTCCGCTAGGGAAAGTTACGCCAACATGACGAGTACGTCTACATCAGCTACCGGAACATCTACGTCGACTACTACGTCTACACCGCAGATGGACACCATAGGAGGTGCGGATATCGACAACCGCAACATCTTGACACCTACACTTGAAGATATCCCTACAGAAGACCGAGTAGAGATCGAGGCAAAGTTGAAGGCACTCCAACACATGATGCTTGCGGGCTATGTGAAGACACGCGCAGGCTTCATCAAGCGTGACATCATCACCCCCGGCCTCGCTCAGGTCCAGGTAAGACCTGTATCGCCTCATTTATCTTCTTTAGAGATTGAGCAAAAAATAGCCGCATCAGTAGATCAAGCCGTTAGCGCTTTGCTAGCCAACCGTTTAGATTCGGCAGTCAGCTCCCAAGTAGAGGCAACTCTTAGGAGGTTCGGATTTACTGAAGCCGTACCCCCGGTTCCTATTGCTAGTGCACCTCCGGCAAACCACGTGTACGGCAGAAATAACGACAGCACTGGAACAACCATGTCTCCGTCCTCAACACTTATGGCCCAGACTAATCATTACACTTACAGTCAAACTAGCACTGCGTACCATGCACCACCACCTGCGCCGGCACCCGCGCTGCCCGCACCGCATGCGCAGGCACCCGGACACGAGCACGTCATGCAGATAGCACGCAGGGAAGAGACCCATGGCCGACACGCCGATATCCCACCACGTGTCGCGCCCCCGCATGAGAGGCGTGCACAGGCAACATGCCAAGATGACATAGAGGAGCGGGTCCACGCACTATTTAGGGAGTGTGCCGGCTTCATGCCCAAGGGATGGGTTAGAGTTTACCGTAAGCCATACCCTGACCATCTCGATACAATACCCTACCCACGCGGCTATAGAATCCTTGAATTCACTAAGTTTGATGGCGAGGGTAGCAAAACTACAATAGAGCACGTTAGTTAATTTTTGGCACAATGTGGAGAAGTTAGTGGGATATATGCCTTAAAAGTTAGGCTATTTTCTCTCTCGCTATCCGGCACCACTTTCACTTGGTTTTCGGTGCTCCCGCCGAACTCCATTCAGACGTGGGACGATTTAGAGTGGAAATTCCATGATTACTTCTACACGGGAGAGATAGAACATAGGCTTTCACAGTTGACATTGGTTAAGCAGAAATCTAACGAGAACGCCTCTGAGTACATACGCGTTTTAGGGATACTAGAAACTGATGTGTTTTTGCCTTAATATTTCGGAAAGGGACTTGGCGGAAATAGATTTTAATGGGCTGCGTTCCGAGATTAAAGAGAGATTAGATAGCCAAAACTTTTTAGAAGTTAGCCAAGTTTTATAGCAGGCTCTGGTCCAGGAAGGCCGAACCAAAGAAAAAAAGTTTATTAAAACGTTTAACAAGCCTAGGGCTGAAATCCACATCATGGAACGCTCCGACGAGGAGGAATCAGAAGAGGTGGATTCAGCCGACGTGTACGCGGCCGAATGGGTTTGGAACACTAGTAATAAACATGTCACTTGCTCCGAGTTACAGCCATCTCCCACAAAGAATCGACCTAGTGAGTTCAAATACTCATTTGATATAACCAAGTGTGATAAAATATTTGATTTTCTCTTAAAAAGTCAGCTTCTCAGGTTACCTAAAGGTCAAGTCATCCCATATACCGATGAGTTAAAGAAGCATCCGTACTGTAAGTGGCATGATTCACATTCACATAATACTAACGACTGCAATGTTTTTCGACAGCAGATCCAATCGGCCATAGAAGAAGGACGATTGAAGATAGACCATAATCCAAAGATGAAGCTGGATAAAGATCCTTTTCCCGTCAACGCCGTCGACCTCGGCCAGAAGAAGGTGTTGATTCAGCCAGAACAGGTCGAGTCGGCTAAGGGGAAGGATGTAATTGTTGGAGATCCACGCACTCGCACGCTCATTCCAAAGAATCCTGAGGTAAGAGTGTGGAAACAGAACATTAACACCACTTCGGCTAAGGCTCACAAGAGGCCGAAGGTAACATACAACATGTTGTTGGACAAGCATTGAAGAAGGGCCAGGGACGCAGGTGCCCACACTAAGAAACTGGGACAGCCGAAGGGTCCAAGACTTTTAGAGGGTGACTTCGGACTGAAGCAGCCAAGCCCTCCACACAACGGCTTTGAGCCGCAGTGGCCTAATGCCCCGTTCGGCGGCTTCGAGCCTCAATGGCCGAACCCCCCGAGCAGTGGCTTCGAACCTCAGTGGCCGAACCCCCTATACAGCAACTTCGGCCCCCAATGGCCGAACCCCGCACCGTTTTGGACGAACTCTCCGATGGGAGGCTTCGGCCCGCACTGGCCGAACGTACCTCCGGCGTGGCGGGACCCTTCGTTGGTATGGTCTGAGACACCATCGACTCTGCCGAACCCCCTCCGGGCAATGGGTTCGTCTCACAGTGGGCGAGGCCACTAGAGCCGCCGATGCCTCCGCCGTACAACTAGGCGGGAACCCCGTGGGCTCCGTATGTATCCGGGTCGGGGTACCCTCCGCAGCTTAACACTATGCCTTGTTTTCCTTTGGAGTATTATGGATGGCAGGGACAAACAGATGCAGTGGAGGGGGGCATCGTCCACAGACTATCCGTGGTGCCTCCGAATCGGGCCATGCAGAGCAAAGCCGAAGGTTGCGGGCACGCGGAGGGCGAAGTCAGGGAGTCCAAAGCTATCACGATCAAGGTGGGGTCTCAGGAGGTCCCAATCCCAAAGGCTTCATCACTGGAGTCTGATAGAGGTGAGTCCCATACTTCGGTCGGAGCCCGCGTCGAAGCTGGGTTCGATCGGCTGGGCAAGGCCGGTCTGACTACCAGGGTTCGCAGCAAAGGCCCCTCCGAACACAGGGTGCACAAGGCCGAAGGGCGTAGTACCACTTCGGCCAAAATTGATAGAAGACGAACAGTAGCACCCGACAGCAAGCCACAACCATCTTGGGCACCTCCAAGCATGTCCAAATCACAGAAGAGATGCCTACAATGACTACGGGCACAGGAGATGCACGAGAAGGAAGCTGAGGACGAGCGCGACGGTATATTCGAGGAAATCCCCCCTCGGCCAACTACAAAATAGGTATGGAGGGAGAAGCCAATTGAGATAACCAACCCGGCTCCTAGTCCGAGCGACGACGATGACATACTCGAAGACGATTACTCGCCCATCTCCGAGGGACCCACGCCCCAAGCGATGGACATCAACATCATCACGCTACCCGCTGAGTTCGCCCTGCCGCAAGACGAGGCCGAGGTCGCTCAATTGAACCTCGGCCCGCGCAACGCTATCTTCGAGAAGCTTGAGGACTCGGCTCACCATCTGAAGCCTCTCTACGTTAGAGGTCACATCGATGGAAAGCCAATTTCCCGAATGCTCTTCGACAGCGGCGCCACTGTTAACTTAATGCCTTACTCGTTATTAAAGAAACTTGGCAGGGACGAGGACGGTCTGATTAAGACTAACTTGATGCTCAACGGCTTCAACGGCTGAGAACTCCAAGGCCAAGGGCGTACTCTCCATGGAGTTGACGGTGGGCAACAAGACATTGCCAACAGCATTTTTCGTCGTCGACGTACAAGGTAACTACAGCGTACTACTCGGGCGCGACTGGATTCATGCAAATTGCTGCATTCCTTCTACCCTACACTAGTGCCTGATATAGTGGGATGGCGATGAGGTAGAGGTCATTCCCGCGGATACTTCGGCCCAAGTAGCATTGGCCGATGTATCAGTTGACGCCATCCATAACAAAGTAGAGTGTCTGTCAGGTAGAGATCTTTCGGATTACGATTTTGTTAGCGCATCTGGAGGATGTTTTGTACTAGTGTCTGTAAAGCCGGCTGGGGTAGCACAGCTGTTTTTGTATTAATAGTCATGTCTAGCAAGAGTAATCTAGATTGGCTAAAGTATCATGTGGGGCAATATCGGTCTAGTAAAGATGATATTGCTGAGGCCATCGGGGACTTTAGCGAAGTAGAGAAATTAGGGCAAGGTTTTGCGTCGGCCAATCCCTTGGAGGAAGTTGACATAGGTAATGGTAGCATCCCGAGGCCGACTTTTGTAAACCAACATTTACAACCTGATGAAAAGGTTGAAGTAATAAAGTTACTTCGGTCATATGTTGATTGTTTCGCATGGGAGTATAGCGAGATGCCAAGACTAAGTCACGAGCTCGTGGAGCATCGGCTGCATATCAAGTCCAGATTTAGGCCGTATAAGCAGCCTCCTGGTCGCTTTAACTCGGCCGTCTATGACCGAGTTAAGGAAGAAGCAAAGCGACTACTCAAAGCTGAATTTATTAGGCCGTGCAGGTACGCGGAATGGGTTGCTAGCATTGTGCCTGTAGAGAAGAAAGGGAGTGGCAAGATACGGGTATGTATTGATTTCAGGGATCTAAACAGAGCCACTCCAAAGGATGAGTATCCAATGCCGATAGCCGACATGCTAATCAACGACGCTTCAGGACACAAGGTACTGAGTTTTCTTGATGGAAATACTGGTTATAATGAAATCTTTATGGCCAAAGAAGACGTCTACAAGACTGCTTTTCAATGCCCTGGTTTTGTCGGCTTGTTCGAGTGGGTCGTCATGACTTTTGGTTTGAAGAATGCTGGTGTTGGCGTAAAAGATTATGCTAACAGGTTTCTGGAGATTAGAAACTAACAAACGAAGTGTTTGCCGAAGTGAACTGTTCTAAGCCTCCGAAAGGATAATAACTTAGAATAGTTCGAATGTGTGTATTGAATAACTTGTATTCGGTCCCCATTACAGGGTAAAACGGGGGGTATTTATAGGCCCAAACATTAAGGAAAAGACCTATTTACCCCTCTATTACAACCGACATAATGGAAACTATTCGGTACCCTTAATAGGGCTAAAATGGTAAAAGACTAATCTAATGAGAAAGAAAAAAAGTCTTCCATCTTAGCTGGCAGAAAAGATCTCAGAAGAGTCCATGTTCGAGGATATACTTCGAACTAAGGTCCGTCTTCAAACTTCGAACTTGACTCAAGGGATCTCCAAAGATGCATGTTGGAAACCTTTGAATCCATTATCTGCCTTTGTGTTGTTACTGCAATAACCCTGAGGATGGAATATTTTCCCCCAACAGTAGCCCCTCGAATACGCTTCTCCGTTAAACCTGTAATGTTAGGAGAGCAGTATACGAAAGAAAAATAACCATGCGTAGGGGTTATTAGATTTTAATCTATCTCCGAAATGTATGGAGATATAAAACTTCGAATCAGTTTTAAGACAATTACTTTCGAACCATCTTAGAACTAACTCAGGAAGCCCAAAAGCCTTTTTAGACTTAGAAAAAATAGCCGTTGGCTTCTTTCTTCTAACGGAAGTTACGCAATGCGTTAATTTCGAAAAAAAGTAACAGGCAAGAATGCGAAACAGCATGGACAAACGGTAAAAAATGTAAAGTCTGGGCTATAAATAGAGGGCCTAGTCCTTTCCTGAGTACCTTTCCACCGCTTTCTTGCAAACAAGCCATTCTTTGAGCCCTAGCCTCCATTCTTCTTCCAAAGCAACTCATTAGTTTCAATGGCGAAAACCAAAGGTTCTGGAGCACCTTCAGCCCTGGCTCGACAGCAGGCTGCTGCTACAGCAGCGGTTGCATCATTGGCGACGGCAGCTCCAACACCCGCAGCGACAACCATGGCGGCGGGAGGAGGAAATCCCCAAAATGTTGGCGATCAAGGCCTCTTCCCGGCATCAACAAAATACATGGATCAATCCTTCCAACTGGGGCCTTCAACTTGCAAAAGAGAATCACTGGCGGCCGTAGTAGAGGGCAAAATTAGTTCGGGAGTTATGATCCGCAAACCTAGAAAGGAAGTTATCCCGTCACCAAGACCTGGAGAAGTGGTCGTCTTCGAAGCCTTCTTCGAAGCTGGCTTATGTCTTCCGGCAGTGGATTTCTTGGCTGAGGTATTGGATTTGTTCCATGTCACTCTCCCCCAACTTTCTCCAAATGCAGTAGCTCATCTCGCCATCTTCGAATGGGCATTGCGAGCCGAAGGTTGTGAAGGGAGGGCAGAGATCTTCGCAGCACTACACAGAGCTCGTGTCAGCCGAAGACCTTCGTAGGCTCCGGAGGTGAAAAGCTGGTGGTGGCCTTCGGAAGCATCAATTTCAGACTTCGGGATGAATACGCCCTTTGGTTTCCTGCTAAGGCCATCAATGCAAGATGGTACACCGATTGGATCCTGAAGTGGTTTTACGCCGAAGTTGGGGCGAGCAATCGCCTAGCTGGATCTCTTCAAGATATCAACTTCCGAAAGGAAGCCCTTGTGCACCCGGATCCGGGCCAGCTCGAAGCTCGCCTCAGCTTGCTTCAAAAGATCAGTCGAAGGTTAAGCATGCGAGACTTAGCCGAAGAGTTCCTCGGGTTCCAAATCCCTCCGTTGATGGCCAACTGGCCAATCACTTTCGAAGAGGACTCGGAAGGCGGTCTTCACAAGATTACTTCGACTTCGAGCCCTGCAGGTAACTTCGAAAACAACATATATTATGCATATTCATTCGAAGGAGCAACTAACTTAACTTGTTTTTTAGCCTCTTCAGCCCCTATGACTTCGGAGCAGATCATACGAGCTTCAGAGAAGATTTTGGGCATCCCAACTCCGACTGAAAAGGAATGGAGAATCAAGTTGGTTGGTAGTTGGGAGAGATCCAACCGAGTATGGGGGCTGCTTGAAGTGGTTCCACCTCCTTTGGTGGATTGGGTGCCTTCGGAAAAAGGGCCCAAGAAGAGGAAAGCTGAAGCAGGAACTTTGAGCTCCGCCAAGACTCCGGTCAAAAAGGTGGCTCGAAAGCCAAAAAACCCTGCACCTTCGAGTCCAAGAGCTTCAATCTCCGATTCTCAGGAGGACGAAGGCAGGTTACTTGTGAGGTTGATTGATGAAGATGCAGCTCAACCAGATACGCATATTGAAGATGCTGCGAGCGTGCCGGAGTCTCAAGTCAACGTTGAGCAAACGAGGACTCCGACCGCTCAAGAGGATTTACTTCAGGACAAAGCTCCTGCGGATGAAAGTGGAATCGAAGTCCCTGCAGCTTCGATTCGGATGAAGCAACAACGACTATTCAGGAGAATGCTCTGGCAATCAAAGACTTGACGCTTGATTCGGACGAAGATCTCGCGTTCGATCCGCCAAGCAGTCCGATGCTCACCCGCCGTCAAAATGTCGAAGGTAAACTTCGAATAATTCTTTTATATTTATTTTGTGTATTTATACGATGTATAATACTTTTGTTTTTACAGAATCCACTTCCATAGAAGAGGTCCGTCCGGAAGATACAATCCCTGGACCTTCGACAACTTCGGAGCCAATCCTAGGAGCCACTCAGATGGGGCCTGGAAAAGGCAAAGGAAAGATGGACCCCCTCCATGCTGCGAGCTCCGGATCAACTCCGTCTGAGTCAACAGACGAGAGCCAATCTACCGAGGGGGGCCAGTCTCCGGGGGCTCCGAAGACTACAGCTCAACACTCCGGGCCTTCGTCACACGAAGATGACCAACAAGCTTTAAGCATGCTCCCCCTTCTAGCTCCTTTCCTAGAGCGAAGAACCGGGCTTCGGACTTTACTCGAACCTTTGGATCAAGCTAGTCACGAAGTTGGGGAGACGGAGTTGGTGGCCATCCTGAGTGAGGCGGAGAGCTCGGAGCTTAACGCTGCCATGGAACGTGCAGCCTACCAGGTACGAAGCATCTGTGAAATAACATCAAATTTACATACAAATAATTTCTTACCTTGGTTTTTTCTTTTCGCAGCAAACAGTCTTGGCCCAAGCTGCGAATATATCAAATGAACGAGAAATCGCTCGCCTTCGAGAGGAAAACGCAACTCTTCAACGGAATCTCACTATCTCCGAAGGTCGACTGACTCATATGGACAGCATGGTGTCAACGGAGCGCAGGGCCAGACAAGGCTTGGAGGCTGCGAACAAGGAGCTTGAAGCAGAAAGAATAGTGCTTCGAGCAGAAGTTGAAAAGATGCGGGCGGAGCAAGCTAATGCGGGGACCGAGCTTATCAGGCTCCGAGAGGAAGCTAGCCAGCTTTTGAATCAAAAGAATTCCTTGACTACAGAGGCTGCTAGACTCTCCGGAGTTCTGGAAGAGCTAACTTCGGCGAAGGATGCGCTAATCGAAGATAAGCTGAAGTCCGAGAAGGTAGCTGCAGAGGTTATGGATCAACTGCTAGGCGTTTTGGAGTGCTTCGGTACTACTGGAACGCTTCCTTCAGATGATAACATTTCCTTGCTGCGCCGGCTGAAAAGGATTCAAGGAGTAGCGAAGCAGATGAAGACAGCAGGCATTCGTTACGGAGAACTCTCCGGACAAGTGGCTGTCGTTGGACTACTTCGTTACTACGATGATCTAGGTCGATCGATAGCTCCGAGCGCAGGCGAGGGCCCAATTACCTTCGACGACGATCAGCTTCTCACTCCTTCCGAAGGTGTGGCCGCTGCTTGGCAAGCCTTCCAAACTTCATGGAGAGCCGAAGGTCGTTCTGCGATCAAGGCCTGGATTGACGAAGGATAGCGCCAGAAGTAGGCTCGGACCCAAGCTTCGAGCAGTCAGCCTCCTCCGAACCCGCAGGTTTAGATATGTCTTAGGATCTTTGACTATGTAAAGCTTTACGCTTATGTACATTTATGAATGAAAATTTGTTTATCATGTTTTTAGGCTTTGCCTCATATGGAAGATGTCGAAGTGTTAGACATTAATGACGAACTTCGCTCATTATGGGCTACCTTTGATCTTTTAAAAGTTTACAAGCGCCCTCGATTTTTAGTTCCTCGAGATAGCTCTGGTGCAATTACGCCCGAAGTAAGCAAAGATATACTATCTTATATTAAAGAGGAAGAAAAATAGGTTAACTTGGAAACTTCGTCTTCTGAAGACGTTATATGGTCTGAAGTCGAAGATGAAGATCGAAGTAAAAAGTCTGAAGAACTTGGAAGCTAGCAAAGGAGCCCCGAACGGCTTCAAACTTGGGCCGAGCTTCAACAAGAATAAAAAGACTTTAGAGCTTCGAAGGGAGGCAAAAGAGTTAAACGTAAAGTTGTTAGAACTCCCGGCACTGGAACTAGTCATTCCAACCCTAGCTCTAGAGATCGAAGAGGTCTTCGATTCCTTCTTGGTATAGATACCAATTTTCATGATGTAATCTGTAATCATATTCGTTTGAATAATAAATATCGATTAAAATTGTCTCCCTATTTATTAGCCCCTCTTTGGGCGTAAGCAACTTCGAATTGTATTCAAAGATGATTAGGCACAAAGAAAAACTTCGCAGCACAATTTTGGGAGTTCGGAGCCCCTCTGTAATTTAAAGATCTTTTAAAATCTTATAAAATGTCTTCGACTATTTGTAGTCTGAAGAATGGCAACTTAGTACCCTTTGTTTTTGAAAGAAATCACTTGAGATAACTTTCCAGACACTTTAGTGTCTTAGATAATTTGTCACTTTGGACTATCTTAACAGACATTCGAAGCTCATGGCTCGAACTCTGTTTTGTTTTGGCCACCTTCGGCTCTTTTTTGCGAATTCTGTCAAACCTAGTGATTCGGAGGTTCGCAATGGTCTCTTTGGACTCTTTTTACGGATACCTACAAGCCAATGACTTGGGCGCCGCATATTTTGGTCGCCTTCGACTCTTTTTACTGGATACCTACAAGCCAGTGGCTTGGGGTCCGCATATTTTGGTCACCTTCGACTCTTTTTACGGATGTCTACCAGCCGATGGCTTGGACTCCGTATGATGTGGTTTTGGGCTCTTTTACGGATGCCTACAAGCCGGTGGCTTGGACTCCGGATTATGTCAGCCCCCACGTCGGAAACTTCGAACCAATGGTTCGAAGTCCAAAAATATGATTCAGCTTTATGACACTTCCCTCTCGGTCAACCCCGCGGTTCCAGTGCGTCCACTTGGAAGCTAGAAGTTTATGAGGGGAAGGCACTATCTGAACCATATGCTTTATTAATTCAGAAGATGATTACAAGTTATTTACAAGGACCCTTATGCGAAGTATCGCTTTAGGTGCTCCGCATGCCATGTATGCGCTAACTCTTCACCTTCTAAATTATCTAGTTTAAAAGAGCCAGGACGTCCTGAACGAACAATTAGGTACGGACCTTCCCATTTATTTCCTAATTTTCCTGGCGCTATGATGCTTCGCAAAACGAGATGACCCGGTTTAAGCTCATTGAACTTAACCTTCGGGTCAAACCAAGCCTTTGTCTGCTGGTGATATTTTGATAAATTAGCCACAGCTCGAAGTCTTGTCTCCTCCGTTAAATCTAGCGAAGCTTGTCTTTCTTCTTCAATATCTGGTTCGGTGCTACGAAGTGATCCTCCTTTGAGCTCCGTTGGAGTCATGGCTTCATCTCGGAATAGAAATCTGAATGGGGTAAAACCTGTGGACCTTGTTTGTGTGGTCCGAATGGACCACAAAATCTTCGGAAGTTCTTCGGTCCACAGTCCTTTTGCTAATCCTACTATCCTTCGATTTAGCCCTGACAAAATATTTCCATTGGCTCTTTCTACAGCTCCATTAGACTGAGGATGGCTCACTGCAGCAAAACATAACTGGATGCCTAGATCTTCGCAAAACTTCCTGAAAGGTTCTGCATCGAACTGTGTTCCATTATCAACTGTGAGTTGTCTAGGCACTCCGAACCGGCAAATGATATTTTTCCAAAAGAATTTCTGTACATTGTTCGAAGTGATAGCTGTTAAGGGCTTTGCTTCTACCCACTTAGAAAAATATTCAATAGCTACCACTGCGAACTTTAAATTTCCCTTTGCTGCTGGAAAGGGACCAATTAAATCCATACCCCATCTGGCCATAGGCCATACCGGAGCAATAACTTGAAGAGCTGTTGGTGGGCGATGACTCCGTCGACCCATCCACTGACATCCTTGACAAGTGCGGACCAAGCTCTCCTGCATCAGCTGTTATTGTAGGCCAATAAAGCCCCTGGCGAAGTGTTTTTCCTGCCAAAGCTCGAGGGGCCAAATGGCTACCGCAAAGTCCTTCATGGATTTCCCGAAGAATTTCTTGACCTTCGGCTTGAGATATACATCGGAGTAGAGGGGAACATACTTCGGCCTTGTATAAAATACCGTTGATTATTTGATAATTTCTGGCTCTGAGTTTCAATCTTGAAAGCTGTGGCTCTTGAGGCAAATTTGTCCCTCCTTGTAAAAGTTCCATGATTGAATTTTTCCAATCTGCACTTGGAATGCAAAGAATCTCTGCAGAGGGAATTTGTAGCACCGAAGGTGTACTAGAGCTCCTCATAGAAAGCTTCTTCTGGTATATCCACAGCTCCGGCTGCAGCTTTTGCTAAGATGTCCGCTTGCACATTTTCTGCTCTTGGTATACTCCGAATGGAAATACCCTTGAAATGTGCTTCGATCTTACGGATTTCTTCTAAGTACTTTGCAAGCTGTGGATGTCGAACTAGAAAACTTTTATCTACGTGCCCTGCTACTATTTAAGAATCTGTCTTTATAACAACTCTTGTAGCCCCTAGAGCACGTGCTTTTCGCAGTCCTAGTAAAATCCCTTCATACTCCGCTATATTATTGGTAGACTTAAAGTTGAGTCT
>JAAALK010001850.1:47614-81085 GCA_019279435.1 Zizania palustris
GAGGAGGAAATCCCCAAAATGTTGGCGATCAAGGCCTCTTCCCGGCATCAACAAAATACATGGATCAATCCTTCCAACTGGGGCCTTCAACATGCAAAAGAGAATCACTGGCGGCCGCAGTAGAGGGCAAAATTAGTTCGGGAGTTATGATCCGCAAACTTGGAAAGGAAGTTATCCCGTCACTAAGACCTGGAGAAGTGGTCGTCTTCGAAGCCTTCTTCGAAGCTGGCTTATGTCTTCCGGCAGTGGATTTCTTGGCTGAGGTATTAGGATTTGTTCCACTGTCACTCTCCCCCAACTTTCTCCAAATGCAGTAGCTCATCTCGCCATCTTCGAATGGGCATTGCGAGACGAAGGTTGTGAAGGGAGGGCAGAGATCTTCGCAGCACTACACAGAGCTCGTGTCAGCCGAAGACCTTCGTAGGCTCCGAAGGTGAAAAGCTGGTGGTGGCCTTCGGAAGCATCAATTTCATACTTCGGGATGAATACGCCCTTCGGTTTCCTGCTAAGGCCATCAATGCAATATGGTACACCGATTGGATCCTGAAGTGGTTTTACGCCGAAGTTGGGGCGAGCAATCGCCTAGCTGGATCTCTTCAAGATATCAACTTCCGAAAGGAAGCCCTTGTGCACCCGGATCCGGGCCAGCTCGAAGCTCGCCTCAGCTTGCTTCAAAAGATCAGTCGAAGGTTAAGCATGCGAGACTTAGCCGAAGAGTTCCTCGGGTTCCAAATCCCTCCGTTGATGGCCAACTGGCCAATCACTTTCGAAGAGGACTCGGAAGGCGGTCTTCACAAGATTACTTCGACTTCGAGCCCTGCAGGTAACTTCGAAAACAACATATATTATGCATATTCATTCGAAGGAGCAACTAACTTAACTTGTTTTTCAGCCTCTTCAGCCCCTATGACTTCGGAGCAGATCATACGAGCTTCAGAGAAGATTTTGGGCATCCCAACTCCGACTGAAAAGGAATGGAGAATCAAGTTGGTGGTAGTTGGGAGAGATCCAACCGAGTATGGGGGCTGCTTGAAGTGGTTCCACCTCCTTTGGTGGATTGGGTGCCTTCGGAAAAAGGGCCAAGAAGAGGAAAGCTGAAGCAGGAACTTCGAGCTCCGCCAAGACTCCGGTCAAAAAGGTGGCTCGAAAGCCAAAAAACCCTGCACCTTCGAGTCCAAGGGCTTCAATCTCCGATTCTCAGGAGGACGAAGGCAGGTTACTTGTGAGGTTGATTGATGAAGATGCAGCTCAACCAGATACGCATATTGAAGATGCTGCGAGCGTGCCGGAGTCTCAAGTCAACCGTTGAGCAAACGAGGACTCCGGCCGCTCAAGAGGATTTACTTCAGGACGAAGCTCCTGCGGATGAAAGTGGAATCGAAGTCCCTGCAGCTTCGATTACGGATGAAGCAACAACGACTATTCAGGAGAATGCTCCTGGCAATCAAAGACTTGACACTTGATTCGGACGAAGATCTCGCGTTCGATCCGCCAAGCAGTCCGATGCTCACCCGCCGTCAAAATGTCGAAGGTAAACTTCGAATAATTCTTTTATATTTATTTTGTGTATTTATACGATGTATAATACTTTTGTTTTTACAGAATCCACTTCCATAGAAGAGGTCCGTCCGGAAGATACAATCCCTGGACCTTCGACAACTTCGGAGCCAATCCTAGGAGCCACTCAGATGGGGCCTGGAAAAGGCAAAGGAAAGATGGACCCCCTCCATGCTGCGAGCTCCGGATCAACTCCGTCTGAGTCAACAGACGAGAGCCAATCTACCGAGGGGGCCAGTCTCCGGGGGCTCCGAAGACTACAGCTCAACACTCCGGACCTTCGTCACACGAAGATGACCAACAAGCTTTAAGCATGCTCCCCCTTCTAGCTCCTTTCCTAGAGCGAAGAACCGGGCTTCGGACTTTACTCGAACCTTTGGATCAAGCTAGTCACGAAGTTGGGGAGACGGAGTTGGTGGCCATCCTGAGTGAGGCGGAGAGCTCGGAGCTTAACGCTGCCATGGAACGTGCAGCCTACCAGGTACGAAGCATCTGTGAAATAACATCAAATTTACATACAAATAATTTCTTACCTTGGTTTTTTCTTTTCGCAGAAACAGTCTTGGCCCGAGCTGCGAATATATCAAATGAACGAGAAATCGCTCGCCTTCGAGAGGAAACGCAACTCTTCAACGGAATCTCACTATCTCCGAAGGCCGACTGACTCATATGGACAGCCATGGTGTCAATGGAGTGCAGGGCCAGACAAGGCTTGGAGGCTGCGAACAAGGAGCTTGAAGCAGAAAGAATAGTGCTTCGAGCAGAAGTTGAAAAGATGCGGGCGGAGCAAGCTAATGCGGGGACCGAGCTTATCAGGCTCCGAGAGGAAGCTAGCCAGCTTTTGAATCAAAAGAATTCCTTGACTACAGAGGCTGCTAGACTCTCCGGAGTTCTGGAAGAGCTAACTTCGGCGAAGGATGCGCTAATCGAAGATAAGCTGAAGTCCGAGAAGGTAGCTGCAGAGGTTATGGATCAACTGCTAGGCGTTTTGGAGTGCTTCGGTACTACTGGAACGCTTCCTTCAGATGATAACATTTCCTTGCTGCGCCGGCTGAAAAGGATTCAAGGAGTAGCGAAGCAGATGAAGACAGCAGGCATTCGTTACGGAGAACTCTCCGGAACAAGTGGCTGTCGTTGGACTACTTCGTTACTACGATGATCTAGGTAGATCGATAGCTCCGAGCGCAGGCGAGGGCCCAATTACCTTCGACGACGATCAGCTTCTCACTCCTTCCGAAGGTGTGGCCGCTGCTTGGCAAGCCTTCCAAACTTCATGGAGAGCCGAAGGTCGTTCTGCGATCAAGGCCTGGATTGACGAAGGACAGCGCCAGAAGCAGGCTCGGACCCAAGCTTCGAGCAGTCAGCCTCCTCCGAACCCGCAGGTTTAGATATGTCTTAGGATCTTTGACTATGTAAAGCTTTACGCTTATGTACATTTATGAATGAAAATTTGTTTATCATGTTTTTAGGCTTTGCCTCATATGGAAGATGTCGAAGTGTTAGACATTAATGACTGAACTTCGCTCATTATGGGCTACCTTTGATCTTTTAAAAGTTTACAAGCGCCCTCGATTTTTAGTTCCTCGAGATAGCTCTGGTGCAATTACGCCCGAAGTAAGCAAAGATATACTATCTTATATTAAAGAGGAAGAAAAATAGGTTAACTTGGAAACTTCGTCTTCTGAAGACGTTATATGGTCTGAAGTCGAAGATGAAGATCGAAGTAAAAAGTCTGAAGAACTTGGAAGCTAGCAAAGGAGCCCCGAACGGCTTCAAACTTGGGCCGAGCTTCAACAAGAATAAAAAGACTTTAGAGCTTCGAAGGGAGGCAAAAGAGTTAAACGTAAAGTTGTTAGAACTCCCGGCACTGGAACTAGTCATTCCAACCCTAGCTCTAGAGATCGAAGAGGTCTTCGATTCCTTCTTGGTATAGATACCAATTTTCATGATGTAATCTGTAATCATATTCGTTTGAATAATAAATATCGATTAAAATTGTCTCCCTATTTATTAGCCCCTCTTTGGGCGTAAGCAACTTCGAATTGTATTCAAAGATGATTAGGCACAAAGAAAAACTTCGCAGCACAATTTTGGGAGTTCGGAGCCCCTCTGTAATTTAAAGATCTTTTAAAATCTTATAAAATGTCTTCGACTATTTGTAGTCTGAAGAATGGCAACTTAGTACCCTTAGTTTTGAAAGAAATCACTTGAGATAACTTTCCGGACACTTTAGTGTCTTAGATAATTTGTCACTTTGGACTATCTTAACAGACATTCGAAGCTCATGGCTCGAACTCTGTTTTGTTTTGGCCACCTTCGGCTCTTTTTTGCGAATTCTGTCAAACTAGTGATTCGGAGTTCGCAAGTGGTCTCTTTGGACTCTTTTTACGGATACCTACAAGCCAATGACTTGGGCGCCGCATATTTTGGTCGCCTTCGACTCTTTTTATGGATACCTACAAGCCAGTGGCTTGGGGTCCGCATATTTTGGTCACCTTCGACTCTTTTTACGGATGTCTACCAGCCGATGGCTTGGACTCCGTATGATGTGGTTTTGGGCTCTTTTACGGATGCCTACAAGCCGGTGGCTTGGACTCCGGATTATGTCAGCCCCCACGTCGGAAACTTCGAACCAATGGTTCGAAGTCCAAAAATATGATTCAGCTTTATGACACTTCCCTTCTCGGTCAACCCCGCGGTTCCAGTGCGTCCACTTGGAAGCTAGAAGTTTATGAGGGGAAGGCACTATCTGAACCATATGCTTTATTAATTCAGAAGATGATTACAAGTTATTTACAAGGAGCCCTTATGCGAAGTATCGCTTTAGGTGCTCCGCATGCCATGTATGCGCTAACTCTTCACCTTCTAAATTATCTAGTTTAAAAGAGCCAGGACGTCCTGAACGAACAATTAGGTACGGACCTTCCCATTTATTTCCTAATTTTCCTGGCGCTATGATGCTTCGCAAAACGAGATGACCTGGTTTAAGCTCATTGAACTTAACCTTCGGGTCAAACCAAGCCTTTGTCTGCTGGTGATATTTTGATAAATTAGCCACAGCTCGAAGTCTTGTCTCCTCCGTTAAATCTAGCGAAGCTTGTCTTTCTTCTTCAATATCTGGTTCGGTGCTACGAAGTGATCCTCCTTTGAGCTCCGTTGGAGTCATGGCTTCATCTCCGAATAGAAATCTGAATGGGGTAAAACCTGTGGACCTTGTTTGTGTGGTCCGAATGGACCACAAAATCTTCGGAAGTTCTTCGGTCCACAGTCCTTTTGCTAATCCTACTATCCTTCGATTTAGCCCTGACAAAATATTTCCATTGGCTCTTTCTACAGCTCCATTAGACTGAGGATGGCTCACTGCAGCAAAACATAACTGGATGCCTAGATCTTCGCAAAACTTCCTGAAAGGTTCTGCATCGAACTGTGTTCCATTATCAACTGTGAGTTGTCTAGGCACTCCGAACCGGCAAATGATATTTTTCCAAAAGAATTTCTGTACATTGTTCGAAGTGATAGCTGTTAAGGGCTCTGCTTCTACCCACTTAGAAAAATATTCAATAGATACCACTGCGAACTTTAAATTTCCCTTAGCTGTTGGAAAGGGACCAATTAAATCCATACCCCATCTGGCCATAGGCCATACCGGAGCAATAACTTGAAGAGCTGTTGGTGGGCGATGACTCCGTCGACCCATCCACTGACATCCTTGACAAGTGCGGACCAAGCTCTCCGCAGTCAGCTGTTATTGTAGGCCAATAAAGCCCCTGGCGAAGTGTTTTTCCTGCCAAAGCTCGAGGGGCCAAATGGCTACCGCAAAGTCCTTCATGGATTTCCCGAAGAATTTCTTGACCTTCGGCTTGAGATATACATCGGAGTAGAGGGGAACATACTTCGGCCTTGTATAAAATACCGTTGATTATTTGATAATTTCTGGCTCTGAGTTTCAATCTTGAAAGCTGTGGCTCTTGAGGCAAATTTGTCCCTCCTTGTAAAAGTTCCATGATTGAATTTTTCCAATCTGCACTTGGAATGCAAAGAATCTCTGCAGAGGGAATTTGTAGCACCGAAGGTGTACTGAGCTCCTCATAGAAAGCTTCTTCTGGTATATCCACAGCTCCGGCTGCAGCTTTTGCTAAGATGTCCGCTTGCACATTTTCTGCTCTTGGTATACTCCGAATGGAAATACCCTTGAAATGTGCTTCGATCTTACGGATTTCTTCTAAGTACTTTGCAAGCTGTGGATGTCGAACTAGAAAACTTTTATCTACGTGCCCTGCTACTATTTAAGAATCTGTCTTTATAACAACTCTTGTAGCCCCTAGAGCACGTGCTTTTCGCAGTCCTAGTAAAATCCCTTCATACTCCGCTATATTATTGGTAGACTTAAAGTTGAGTCTTGCGGAGTACATTGCTCTTTGCCCTGAAGGCGAAATCAACACTGCTCCAACTCCTGCTCTGGATGCTTGGAAAGCCCCATCGGAAAAAACAGTCCAAACTCCGTCACTTGACTTCTCCGGAACCAAAGTTGCAGGTGGAGTCCATTCTGCTACAAAATCTGCTAAGACTTGCGATTTGATTGCTGTCCTTGCCAGAAAGGATATGCCGAAGGGTGCTAGCTCAACTGCCCACTTTCCAATCCTTCCAGTGGAATCCTTACTTCGGAGCATATCTCCCAAAGGATACGAAGTTGGTACAATTACATTATGAGCTAAAAAATAATGCCTTAGCTTCCTCGAAGCCATTATCAGAGCATAAACGAACTTTTCGAGTTCGGAATACCTTGTCTTCGCTCCTGATAATGCTTCGGACACAAAATAAACAGGATTTTGCACCAACTTCCCATTGAAATCCATTTCTCTGACAGGACTGCACTAACAGCAGAGCCTGTAGCTGCAAGGTAAAGGAGTAGGGTTTCGTCCGCAGTAGGCACCGTGAGTGTAGCAAGATTACTGAGATACTCTTTAATATCTTCGAAGCTTTTCTGACACTCCGGTGTCCATGCAAAATCTTCGGACCCTTTCAATGCTTTAAATATAGGCAAGCTTCTCTCCGCAGACCTTTCTAAAAACCTCCTAAGTGCTGCCAGACGTCCAGTCAGCTTTTACACTTGCTTTAAATTTTCTGGAGGAGCCATCTTTCGTAGCGCAGTTATTTGAGTAGGGCTAGCTTCAATCCCTCTGCTTGAAACTAAATACCCTAACAATTTCCCAGCCTTAGCTCCGAAGATACATTTCTCGGGGTTAAGACAGATCCCACATGCCCGAAGGCTATTAAATGTTTCCGCTAAGTCTAGGCTATGTTGGTGCTTTAAAGCACTCTTTATTACAATATCATCCATATAGGCTTCCACATTGCGACCTAATTGATGACCTAGAGCCTTAGCAACTAACCTCGAAAAAGTAGCCCCGGCATTTCTTAAGCCAAAAGGCATTCTTACATAACAAAAGACTCCCGAGGGAGTTACGAAGCTTGTCTTGATCTCATCTTCGCGTTTCAACCATATTTGATGATAACCAGAATACGTGTCAAGGAAGCTTAATAACTCCGAACCTGTAGTGGAGTCGACCAGTTGATCAATTCGGGGCATGGGGTAGGGGTCACGAGGGCATGCTTTATTCAAGGACGTGAAATCAATGCACATGCGCCACATTCCGGAGGATTTCTTCTTGACGAAGACTGGGTTGGCTAACCATTCTGTGTGAGCCACTTCTCTGATAATCCCAGCCTTCAACAATTTTTCAACTTCGTCTTTCGCCAGAACAGCTCTTTCTGCAGACATTTTTCGGAGTCCTTGCCGAACAGGCCGGGCCTTTGGGCTTACAAGTAAACTATGTTCAATGATATCCCGATCGACTCCAGTGATGTCTTCGTCAGACCAAGCAAAGACATCTAAATTCTCTTTCACCACTTTTTCCAAGGAGGTTGCAACTTCTGGAGGTAAATCTTTACCAAATTGAAATGCATATTCTTTACCATCTTTAACAATAATCTTCGTCGTGATCTCTCCTTCAGGACTTGGTCTTGGGAAGGATTTCTTCGAAGATTCAGAAGGAGCTGAAAAATTTTCTTGATTAACTTGCACATTATTCACTTGTCTTGGATCATGAGGGGGGCCGTGACCATATTCCGCTCTTCGGGCGGTAGCTTGATCTCCGAAGACAGTAAGAACTCCTGCTTGCGTGGGCATCTTCATACACAAATAATTGTGATGTGCCACAGCTCCGAACTGGTTTAACATGCCTCTTCCGAAGATGACGTTGTAGGCATATGGAGCATCTACAACGTCGAAGATTACTTCCTCTGTTCTGGCTAACAATCATTTTCCGAAGGTAACTTCCAGGCCAATTTGGCCAAGTGCATCGAGCGGAGGTCCTGCGAAGCCTTGCAAAGGACGAGCCGCTGGAAGAAGGTGCTTTCTGGAGATGCACAATTGATCGAAGGCTTGAACAAAAATAATGTCTGCCGAACTGCCTCCGTCAATTAACACTCTTCGAACCTCAGTTCCTGCGATGTCAGCAGTAATGACAAGTGGATCTGCATGTGGAAATTTAATGCCATCTGCATCCTCTACCGAAAAAGATATTGGCACATGGGACCATTCTGGCATAGCAGCTGCAGATGACGAAGTTCCAATGTGGCCCACTTCTCTGACATACTCTCTTCTCTGCCTTTTTGACATGCTTCCAAGAGTACCTCCTCCGGAGATGGGGAGAACTACTCTTTTTCCTCGGTCTTGCCCTTCTTCTTGCTTCGGAGGTGGCATAATATTGACCACCGGAGGGCGTCTTGCAGCTTCGAAAGTTTCTATCCGCGCCACAGCCTGGATAGGATCCGGGCGCACTTCAGCTGGAACTCGGTCAGTAGTACCTCGACCCGAAGTTCTTTCTAGATACTCTCCTCTCAGAGTAAGTATAGCCTTGCAAGTATCAGTTGTGTGGCTTCGGTTTTCACCATGAATACAGCAGAAAAGGGTCTAGCCTTTGCCAGCCGTTTTCCCTAGCGGCCTCCATCCGCTGACATTGTTTCCCGAAGGCTGTGGAGCTCTCTGGGTGAACTTTTGTGGCGACTGGTTCCTATCATGCTGAACTTCGAAGACTGGTTCCTGCGGCTGTGCCGAAGTTTTTACTTCCACTTTTACTTCCTGCAGTACGGATGGAGTAGCTGCAGTTCTTCGAAGCCAACCTTCTTCCGACCTCGCATATTCTTCAAAGTATGACATCAACTGAGAAACAGAAGATATGCTTTTCCGGTGAAGTTTATCAAGGAGGCCTTGATGAATGACACCTTCCCGAGCTGCGTCAACTACCGAAGATGTAGTCAACCCTTGGATCTGCGACTTCGTATGAGCGAAGCGCTTGAAATATTGCCTCAATGTCTCTCTAGGGAGTTGCTTCACCTGGAAAAGACTTCCCGTCGACATTGGAGGCACGAAGGTGCCTTGAAAATTGCTTACGAACTTCTTCTTCAGCTGCCCCCATGAATTAATTGATCCTGGCTTCAAAGACCAGAACCACCGCAATGCCACTCCTTGAAGAGCTAAAGGAAAGCATTTTGCCATGGTGTCCCGAACTCCTCCATTGGCTTCAATTGCTAGAGCATAAGAACGGACAAATTCTCCAGGATCTTCATCTCCGGCATACTTGCAAAGCTTCGAAGTCTTAAACTTTGGGTCGAAGCGAACTTTTTGCAGTTCAAGATGCAGCAGGAGATTCAGTATCAAAGGAGGCATTCTCCGGGGCATCGGGATAGATGGGTTCGTCGTCTTCAGGCACTTCTGGAATAACTAGGATGGCTTGAGAACGAAGCCTATTTGCAGCTTCTTGCCGCCATCTCGCTACTTCGGCTTGGAGACTGGCCATTTGAGCGGCCATATCACCAAGATTGTCTTCATCTCCTCCGGAAGGAACTTCCGGGTCTTGAGAACTGTAAGGATCAGTTCGAAGTGGAACTTGAGGTGGAAGGGGAACTCCGGGTGGTCGAAGTATAGAAGGAGTTGGCGGAGGAACTCCGTATGCTCGAGGAATGGGAACTCCTTCCGGAGTTTGAGGTGGAGGAAACGTCGAAGGTCCTCCGGCCTCAACAGTGTCGGGAGGTGCCTCTCCGGAGGTCCGAGGGGACCTCCGAACAGGGTTACGAGTTTTGCTCCGCTTAGGAGGCATGATGTAAGAAGTTGGTAGAGAATGAAGTTTCTTGGACTAGGTTCCCCACGGACGGCGCCAACTGTTGGCGTAAAAGATTACGCTAACAGGTTTCTGGAGATTAGAAACTAATAAACGAAGTGTTTGCGAAGTGAACTGTTCTAAGCCTCCGAAAGGATAATAACTTAGAATAGTTCGAATGTGTGTATTGAATAACTTGTATTTGGTCCCCATTACAGGGTAAAACGGGGGGTATTTATAGGCCCAAACATTAAGGAAAAGACCTATTTACCCCTCTATTACAACCGACATAATGGAAACTATTCGGTACCCTTAATAGGGCTAAAATGGTAAAAGACTAATCTAATGAGAAAGAAAAAAAGTCTTCCATCTTAGCTGGCAGAAAAGATCTCAGAAGAGTCCATGTTCGAGGATATACTTTGAACTAAGGTCCGTCTTCAAACTTCGAACTTGACTCAAGAGATCTCCGAAGATGCATGTTGGAAACCTTTGAATCCATTATCTGCCTTTGTGTTGTTACTACAATAACCCTGAGGATGGAATATTTTCCCCCAACAGCTGGCGCCACATATCTGCGAGCTATGAACTTGTTGACATGAGAACGTGCCCCGCACTTGGGTCAGTCCGGCGATGCAAAAGTGCACGGATACTTAGGGACATGCCTAAGCGTGACGTAGCACCGACCCCGCGTTCCGACTACCCTTAATAGTGATAAGGGGGGTGGAGTCGTCAGGCAACCAGATTACACAAAATAATCCAATTAGCCGAAAGAAATAGGTTAAACAGGTTAAAATCAGCAAACCAGTCGGAGTCCTCCTGGTTCGAAGTCTAATGCGAAGGGTGCGCCGAAGGGTACCTTCGGCGTCTGGTGCGAAGTGCCCCGCCGAAGGGTGCTTCAGCATCCGAACTGATCCGGCCGAAGGTGACCTCCGAACGGATCTAAACACGGTGATCACCTCCGAACAGCGGGGTTCGGCGTGCGATCTCTGATGCAGCGAATTACAAAGTAGTGACGCAAAGGCCACACGCGGGTGCAACTTCGTCTGGTGCGGAGTATGTTCGTGGCGAAGTCTGTCACAACGAAGTATGCTAGCGGAGCCTGTTGTCGAAGCCTGCGGTCCTATCGAAGGGTGTCCTGGGGAGCTCCGGAACCGATCTCTCAGCTCCGGACACCTCCGGCGAAGGGGCTCCGAACGTGCGAACCTGCAACAGAGACGATGCGAAGTACCGATTCGGCCTTAGGACCGAATTTTGCGAGGTGTTGCACGGGTGGCGAAGGTAGCAATCTATTACGCAGATTAGCGGGTACTTCACAGGTGAAGTAACAAGGCGATAGCAATCTATTACGTAGATTAATGGGGACTTCATAGGCGAAGTACCAAGGCTTACCACTGTTCCGTAGCGGCGGACGGAGGGCTTCCAAGCAAACCCATGAAGAGGTACAGAAAAGTAAAGGTAAAAGTAAAGGTACGATGAAAGCATGGCTTTGGTTTGATTTGAGTTGGGGGATCTCCACGCCGACCATGCCTCTCTATTTATACGGGGTTAACTCCCAATCTAATCTGCTATTAATCCAGCCGGATGGAGATAAAGATTGAGCCGGCGATGCAAACAGCTCTATCTCTACCGAGGTGGGCTTCGGCCAGGCCTGTCGAGGCCCGCTCCTTGGGCCGAAACTTCCGTAGCGTGGGCTTCGGCCAGGCCCATCGAGGCTGACACCTCGGGCCGAAGCTTCGGCATTGTGGGCCTCCGAAGGCTTCTGAAGCTTCGGCAGGCGTGGGCCTCCGAAGGCTTCCTGGCCGAAGCCCATGGGCTGGCTAGAGGATTTCGGAGCCCATAGCTCGGTGGGCTTCGGCCCTGTAGGGCTTCGGATAGACCCTGGACATGTGTACTTTCGGCCCAAATCACCAAAATTTGATATTTTGATAATTTATCCATTACTGCCATTTTTTGCTATCAACAGAACTTAATCTTTCATGACTTGCTAGGGGTTATGTTAGAAGTTTACATCGATGATGTTGTAGTCAAATCGGATTCTATGGGAAACCATTTTGCCGATTTGAAGGTTGCTTTTGATAGAATGCGACAGTATGGTTTGAAAATGAACCCACTCAAGTGTGCTTTTGGTGTGTCAACGGGTAAGTTCTTAGGTTTCATGATTCACGAGAGAGGCGTAGAAATTGATCCTAAGAGGCTTGAGAAGATTAGAAACATTGCAGTGCCGACGTGCAAAAGGGATGTAAAAAAATTGCTAGGCAAGATGAACTATTTGCGTCGCTTTATATACAACTTGTCTGGTAAGAATGATGCCTTTGTCCCCATACTCTGGCTAAAAAACGAAGCCGAGTTCACTTGGGGGCAAGCTAGCAAAGTGCTTTTGAGAAGATCAAGGAGTGCTTGTCATCACCGCCTATTGTGCCAGCACCCAAAGCCGGGATTCCGTTTCGGCTATACATCGCTGCTGAAGATAGCGTGATTGGGGCCGTGCTAACCCAGGAGGTAGTGGGAAAAGAGTACATCATCACATTCTTGAGCCGCCGCCTATCGGACACCGAAACCAGGTACGCATTTGTGGAACGATTGTGTTTATCACTTTACTACGCATGCACCAAATTACGCCATTATCTTCTCCCCACTACGTGTGTTGTCAATTGCCAAACCGATGTTATAAAGCACATGTTATAGAAGCCAATTCTAAGTGGAAGAATCGGAAAATGGGTTTACGCATTGATTGAGTACGATTTGGCCTACGAACCCCTGAGAGCGATGAAAGGCCAAATCGTAGCCAACTTTATAGTTGATCACCACATAGATGTCAGCTGGAGTGACAATATTGCTCTAGTTGAAGTAGTGCCATGGAAACTTTATTTTGATGGTTCGGCTTGCAAGAGTGGCCAAGGTATTGGAGTGGTTCTCATATCACCTAATGGAATGCACTTTGAAACTTCTGCCCGTCTAGAATTTTCTTCCACTAATAACCAAGCCGAATACGAAGCGTTATTGCTAGGTCTTGAATTACTAGAATCTATAGGTGCTAGATGTCCACGCATATGGTGATTCTTTGTTAGTAGTGCAACAAGTAGCTAAAAGTGCTCAATGCTTTAACAGCTTGCTGAATAGTTACTTGGATAAGTGTCTAGACATAGTTGTTGCTTTTGATGACTTCAAAATCTCTCACGTGTCAAGAGAAGCCAATTCAGTCGCAAATTATTTGGCTCAGCAAGCATCTGGTTACCAAGAAAGGAGGGGAAAATTTTCTGTATTGGAGAAGCCGATGCTTGGTCTCACTGCCGAAGACAGTAACGGTGGGCAGGCACACCCTCCGGGTCGAACCCCTCTGGCCGCCGAAGGCCACTGCGCTCAAAGGTCCATGGACCGGAGTACTCTGCCAACTGTGAGACCTGGCACGCCAGAGTCCGTAGGCCAAAGCCTCTCGCACGGAGAAGGCTCCCCGAAGTACGAATCCTCCGGAGGGCTTCAGCCCAGCACACTCCGAACGGCCACCCCGGCCAGGCTTCGGCAGGAGCAGGAATGGCTTCGCGAAGTCAGTAGTTTAGAAATTTTTTCAGAAGGTGAGCCAGCGAGACCCTCTGAAACCTATAAGGGCGATTGGAGAATACCAATCGCCCAGTATTTGAGAGACCATAGCCAAAGGTTTGATCGGAAGGTTCGGCGACAAGCATTCAAGTTCGTGTTGATAGACGACACATTGTACCGCCGAACCATCGATGGAGTACTATTAAAGTGTTTAGACCATGAACATTCTAGGTGGCTACGGGAGAAGTCCATGAAGGACTTTGTGGCACTCATCAGTCGTCCCAGAAAATGAGTTGGATGCTCAAAAGAGCAGGTTTTTATTGGCCGACTATGACCAAAGATTGTTTTAAGTACTATAGAGGGTGTGAAGTATGTCAGAAATTTGGCAATATTCAGTTAGCTCCTGCATAATTACTCAATCCTATTGTCAAGCCATGGACGTTTCAAGGTTGTGGTTTAGACTTCATCGGCCAGATTCACCCTCCTTCCTCAAAAGGGCATCGGTTCGTGTTGATGGCGATGAATTACTTCACTAAGTGGACCTAGGTCGTACCTCTCAAGAACATGACTCACAATGAGGTACGTAATTTTATCTTGAAGCATATCATACATAGATTCGGTCAAGGTAGTTCATTTGTTTCTAGAGAAGTGAGGGACTTCGCCGAATGTTATGGTATTAGATTGATAAACTCTTCACCTTACTATGCTCAGGCCAATGGTCAGGCCGAGTCTAGTAATAAAACCGTGATTAAGCTCATTAAGAAGAAAATTGAAGAGTTTCCTAAAAGGTGGCATGAAGTGCTTTTCGAGGCGCTATGGGCTTGTAGAATTGCAAAGCACGATGCTACCAAAGTCAGTCCATATGAATTGGTATATGGACAAGAAGTCGTTCTGCCTGTAGAGGTAGATCTTGGCTCCTTAAGAGTGTTAAAGCAAGATGGTTTATTGGTCAACGAGTATGAAACTCTTCTGAAGGATAATCTGGAGGAAGTGACTGATAAGAGACTAAGGGCTTTAGAAGCCATAGAAGTAGACAAGATGAGAGTAGATAGAGCCTACAATAAGAAAGTTAAACCAAAATCATTTCAAGTAGGAGATTTGGTGCGGAAGATGATTTTACCCTTAGGCACGAAGAGTCCCAAATTTGGTAAATGGTCACCTAGTTGGGAAGGTCCTTTTAAGATAGCCGAAATCGCTCCTGGCAACACATATGTGTTGGAATCTCTGCAAGGAGAGTGGTTTTGAAGAGCTTTGAATGGTAGGTATTTGAAAAGGTATTTCGCAAGCGTGTGTCAAACAACATAAAAGGTGTCGAAAAGCCGATATGGATGGTATCGTCTTCAGTTCGTTGTGCTTTAAGTTCACTCAGTTCACTAAAAGGCAGGGGGCATGTGTTGATAGCAAAATATGGCATTAATGGCTAAGATTATCAAAATATCAATTTTGGTGATTTGGGCCAAAAATACACATGTCCAGGGTTAGGCCGAAGACCAACAGGGCCGAAGGTCCATTGGGCTATGGGCTCCAAAAGCCTCTAGCCAGCCCACGGCCTTTGTCCAGGAAGCCTTCGGAGGCCCATGCCACCGAAGCTTCGGCCCGAGGAGCAGGCTTCGACAGGCCTGGCCGAAGCCCACTTTGGCAGAGATAGAGTTGGATGCAATTCCGGCTAAGTTTTTTATCTCTATCCAAGCTGAATTATAGCAGATTAGATCTGAAGTTTGGCCCCTATAAATAGAGAGGCGAGGCCAGCTTAGAGAGCCCCCCAAAACAAATCAAACACAAAGCCCTAGCTTTGATCACATTTATTTACCTTTACTTTTCCGTACCTATTCATGGGTTTGCCTGGAAGCCCTCCGCCGGCCACTTCGGAATAGTGGTAACCCTTGTTACTTCGCTTGTGAAGTATCCATTAATCTACGTAATAGATTGCTATCTCCTTGTTACTTCGCCTGTGAAGTATCCACTAATCTACGTAACAGATTGCTACCTTCGCTACTAGTGCAACACTTAGCAAAATTCGGTCCTCGGGCCAAATTGGTACTTCGAACCCTCTTTGTTGCAGGTTCCCACGTTCGGAGCTACTTCGTCGGAGGTGTCCGGAGCTGAGAGATTAGTTTCGGAGGTCGTTAGGACACCCTTCGGCGAGACTACAGGCTTCGACGATAGGCTTCGCCAGCACACTTCGTCACAACAGGCTTCATCACGATCGTACCTCGCTCTAGACGAAGTCACGCCCACGCACGGCGTTTGGGTTATTATTCTATACTTTGTTGTATCAGAGACTTCATGCCGAACCCCGCTGTTCGGAGGTGATTGTCACGTCCGGGTTTGTTCGGAGTTCATCTTCGACTAGATCAGTCTGAACGCCGAAGGAATCCTTCGGCAGGACACTTCACACCGAACGCCGAAGGTATACTTCGGCAACCCCTTCACATCAGACTTTGAAGCAGACAGGCTCCAACCGGTTTGCTGATTTTATTCTATTTAATGTATTTCTTTCGGCTAATTGGATTATTTGGTGTGATCTAATTGCCTGGCGACTCCACCCCCCTTATCACGACTAAGGGTAGTCGGAACGCGACGTCGGTGCTGCATCATGCTTAGGCTTGTCCCTAAGAATCCGCACACTTTTGGATCGTCGAACTGACCCAAGTGCGGGGCACGTTTTCGTGTCAACAATAACCATTGTGGATATTATACTAACTCATTTTTGTTCAAGGAGAAAGAGTATAAGGTGACAATAAAAGAGGCTGCAAAACTAGACATGTATAGCCTTGAGCAATTCATGACGGGTAGACACAAAAAATCTCCACAAGACACTATTTAAGCTAAGGAGTACACGGTGATAGAAAAAGAGGCCTTAAGCAATTCAAGCTCTTATGAAATCTAGAAGTCACTGACAAGTTAGCTAAGAGTTATCTAGAGGTTAGCTATGATTTACATGTTAGGGAATGAGGCTCTTATGAAACTTTTTTTAGCCATGTAGTTTCTTCGAGATAATGAATTAAAGTAAATTTGTCATATTAATTTGGTTATGAATCTTCTATGTTCATTCTATGATTAATTATTTGTGATATGCTTTGGATGTTGGATATGTTGGCTGCCAAATTGTGACTTTGATTTAAGATGCAACCTAAAACTATTGTTTTTTTTTCAAAATGTTGATAGCAAAAAATGGCATCAATGGTTAAGATTGTCAAAATATCAATTTTGGCAATTTGGGCCAAAAATAGAGAGGTGAAGCTAGCTCAGAGCCCCCCAACACAAATCAAACACAAAGCCCTAGCTTTGATCGCATTTACTTTATCTTTACTTTTTTGTGCCTCTTTGTGGGTTTTCCTGGAAGCCCTCCGACGGACACTTCAGAACAGTGGTAATCCTTGTTACTTCTCTTGTGAAGTATCCGTTAATCTATGTAATAGATTTCTATCGCCTTGTTACTTCGCCTATGAAGTATCCACTAATCTGCATAACAGATTGTTATCCCCTTGTTATTTCGCCTATGAAGTATCCGTTAATCTACGTAACAGATTGCTACCTTCACTACTAGTACAACACTTAGCAGAATTCGGTCCTCAGGCCAGATTAGTACTTCGAATCCACTCTGTTCAGGTTTCCACGTTTGGAGCTACTTCATCAGAGGTGTACGGAGCTAAGAGATCAGTTTCGGAGGTTGCCAGAACACCCTTTGGCGAGACTGCTGCTTCGATCGCACGCTTCGCCATCACACTTCGTCGCGATAGGCTTCTCCACACTCGTGCTCCACTCCGGACGAAGTTACGCTTGCGCGTTGCGATCGGGTCATTTCTCTGTATCTTGCTGTATCAGAGACTTCACACCAAACCCCGCTGTTCGGAGGTGAGTGTCGCGTCTAGGTCCGTTCGGAGTTCATCTTCGATCCAATCAATCCGAACACCGAAGGTACCCTTCGGCGGGACACTTCACGTCAGACGCCGAAGGTACACTTCGGCGACCCCTTCGCACCATAATTCGAAGCAGACGGGCTCTGACCGGTTTGCTGATTTATTCTGTTTAATATATTTCTTTCGGCTAATTGGATTATTTTGTGTGATCTGATTGCCTAGCGACTCCACCCCCCTACCACGGCTATGGGTAGTCGGAACACGACGTCGGTGTTGTGTTACGCTTAGGCTTGTCCCTAAGTATACGCACACTTTTGGATCGTCGAACTGACCCAAGTGCGGGGGCACGTTTTCGTGTCAACACACTTTTTGGTAACTCCACTAGGGAAAAGCTACACCAACATGACGAGTACGTCTACATCGGCCACCAGTACATCTACAATGACTACTACGCCTACACTGCCGATGGACACCATAGGAGGCACGGATATCGACAACCGCAACATCCTAACACCTACTCTTGAAGATATCCCCACAGAAGACCGAGCTGAGATCGAGGCAAAGTTAAAGGCGCTCCAAGACTTGATGCTTGGGGTCTACATTAAGACATGCGCAAGATTCATCAAGCACGACATCATCACCCCCGACCTCGCTCGGGTCTAGGTAACACCTGTATCGCCTCGTTTGTCTTCTTTAGAGATTGAGCAAAAAATAGCTGCATCACTAGATTAGGCCGTTAGCGCTTCACTAGCCAACCGTTTAGATTCGGTAGTTAGCTCCCAAGTAGAGGCAACTCTTAGAAGGTTTGGCTTTATTGAGGCCATACCCCCAGTCCCTATTACTAGTGCACCCCCGGTAAATCATGTGTACAACAGAACTGACGGTAACACTGGCATGACAATTACGTCTCCGACCCCAACACTTATGGCCAAGACTAATTGTTGGGGGAAAATACTTCACCTCAGGACTTTAGAGATTGACAGTCAAAGATAACTTATCGGCATCGAAGCTTGTGCTTATGCCCGAAGGTGGTGAAGTTTCTAAGTCGAAGGGTGCTTCGGCTTACAATTCGAAGGCACTCTCTGAAGGCTTCGAAGCATAGGTGGATAACAGCTAGACTGATAAGACGTTTGCCTTATCTATCTTCTTCGGATAGATTTTACTAGTTTAGCCCTATTCGGGGTACCGAATAGTTTCCACTATGTCGGTTGTAATTGAGGGGTAAATAGGTCTTTTCCTTAGACTTTTTGCCTATAAATACCCTCCTTCTTACCCTGTAATAGGCATCGAATACTCAGCTATTCAATACACAATTTCGGACTACTTAAGCTATTATCCAATTTGGAGGCTTCAGATAGTTCTCAACACGAACTCATTGTTTGTTAGTTCTTAATCTTAGAGAACCTGTTAGCGTAATCTTTTACGCCAACAGTTGGCGCCGTCCGTGGGGAACCTAGTTCTAAAACCTAGTTATTTACTGCTGACTGTACTTCGAAGAGCACTTGCGGAGGGAGCTTCGGAGTCTTAGGATTCTGCGCACCCTTCGGTAAGGGGCTTCTTAGTGCAGTTCGAAGGCCTTTCCTCGCCTTCCCAAACCAATCGAAGTCCTTGGTCTTCGGACCTCATCTTCATTAGATATGCCTCCCAAGCGGAGCCTAGCCTCAGATCCTCCCTGAAGGTCCCCTCGGACCATCGGAGCAGGACCTTCAGTTATCCCAGTAACCCCCAAAGGGGCTGTCGGACGTCGAGCACCCAGAGGCCCTCGAGATGCTCCCACGGTGCTCCAAACTGACTACGCCAGTTCTCGAGACCCAGAGCTCCCCTCCGAAGGAGACGAAGACCTTCCTAAGGATGAAGCTACTCAAGTAGCACGACTTCAGGAGGAAGTGGAAAGGTGGAGGCAAGATGTCGCCGATCGACTCCGCTCTCAAGCTTCCAGCCATGCTCCAAATGGGCCTCAAGATGGTGGTGCTGGCAACCTTCCGGAATCTGTTCAAGTCCTGGAGGAGGAAGAGAATGCATCCTTCGATGATGAGTCTCCATTGCATTTGGACCTACAAAAGGTGCCCTTCGATCCCAGGTTTAAAGCCTCGAAGTTGCACAAGTACTACAGTGAGTCTGACCCCAGAGAAGTCGCTCGCTCGTATGCTCTGGCGATAGAAGCCAGCGGAGGGGTGCGTAACACTATGGTGAAGTGTTTCCCCCTTGCTCTCGAAGGTGTAGCTCTCCGATGGTTCTGATCTCTAAAGCCAGGATCAATCAAGTCCTGGGAGAAGTTGAAGAGGAAGTTTGTAAGAAACTTCCAAGGTACATTTGTGGCCCCAATGTTGACGGGGAGTTTATTTCAGGTGAAGCAGCAAGCAGGGGAGACACTTCGGGAATATTTCACGCGCTTCGCCCACACCAAATCACAGATCAAGGGCTTGTCTACCTCTTCGGTAGTCGATGTCGCATGCAAAGGGGTGTTGAACCCAGATCTCCTCAGCAAGCTTCATCGGAAACTGGTGTCATCCGTGGCACAACTAATGGCATACTTCGAACAGTATGCCAAGGTGGAGGAAGGCTGCCTCCGAAGAACTGCAGCACCTGCACCGGCCCTTCGATAAGTGAAGATGGAGCCCGAAGTCCCAACCACTCCGCAAACCCCTCAGGACAATCGTTTCAACGATCATAGGTGGGGAAAGAAGAACTTCCGCTCGGAGGTGTTGAACATTGCACCCTCTGCACCGAAGACACCTGCCAACTTTCAGCAGGTGCAAGGCTTCAAGGTTGGAGCTCCGAAACCCCAAGAAAGAATAGCTGGAAGGCGCCAGAGCTTTTTCTGCTGTGTGCATGACGAGAATAGAAGCCATGATACAAAGGATTGTAAGGCGGTATTAACCCTTCGGGGTGAATACCTGGGATGAAGTACAGGGCGAGGTACTTCGGATCGAGCCCCTCTAGCGGCACGTTCAGAGCCCGTGCAAACCATGGCCCGAGCCGGCATCCCCGAAGCACCCATGCAGCTACTAGTGGCGAATATTATGCCACCACCGAAGCAGGAAGATCCCCAAGATCTCGGCAAGCGAGTGGTCTTGCCCATCTCCAGAGGGGGGACCCTCGAAAATATGTCAAAAAGGCAGCGGCGAGAATATGTCCACGAAGTAAGACACATAGGGACCTCGAATTCTGTGGAGGGAATGCTTGAGTGGTCTCATGTACCTATTTCCTTTACTGCTAATGATGCTGTGGGGGTGAAGTTCCCCCATGCTGACCCCTTGGTCATTTCAGCAGATATAGCTGGGGTTGAAGTTCGAAGGATCCTGGTGGACGGTAGGAGCTCCGCAGACATACTTTTTGTCCAGGCCTTTGACCAGATGTGCATTGCTCGGAGGCATTTACTTCCGACGGCCCGCCCACTTCAAGGTTTCACAGGTCCGCCTCTCGATGCACTCGGCCAGATAGGCCTCGAGGTTGCCTTCGGAGAGGGGCCCTTAGCCAAGGTGGAAGAGGTGATCTTCGACGTCGTCGACGCCCCATATGCCTATAATGCAATTTTCGGATGGGGGATGTTGAACCAGTTCGGGGCTATAGCACATCACAACTACCTATGTCTCAAGATGCCCACGCAAGGTGGAGTTCTCACTATCTCGGGAGACAAAGCTGTAGCCCAAAGAACGTAGTATGGCCACGGTCAGCCATTGGACCCTTGGCAAGTGCACAGTGTGTCGGAGCACACGGAGGAGGTTCTGGAGTCTTCAAACTCCTCGAAGGGCATTTCCCTCAAGCCAAGCCCGGAAGATGATGTCGTCACGAAGATAATTCTGAAGGATGGCAAAGAATACCCAATACAGTTTGGCAAGGGGCTATCTCCGGAGATAGCTGCTTCATTGGAAGAAGTAGTCAAGCAAAATTTGGACATCTTTGCCTGGACTGACGAAGACGTCACCGGGGTTGACCAGAGTATCATCGAGCATAGCCTGCTGAGAAACCATGTTGAAGAATATGGTTTTGATATTCCAGATGTGATGAGTGATTGTCAACGGAAGTCAAAGGAAGGAAGAGATGAAGACCTGCCGGGTCTGAGGCGCATGTGACTCAGGTACACGGGCAGTGAGCGACGGCCGGGCAGAGGAGCCGCGGAGTCGGGCTGGCCCAATACGGGTACATGGCTAGGAGCGGCAGATGATCCACTGGTCTGTTGACTGGGTTTGACTCAGGTACACGGGCGGCGAGCGATTGCCGGGCTGAGGAAGCTGCGGGGTCGGGTCGGCCCAATCCGGGTACCCGGTGTGAAGACGGTGGACGCTTTGTCAGTTTCGGCGTAAAACTGACGATCTATGTTTAATTCGTTTTTAGGATATTAATATTTAGTTCTTAAGTTTAGATTATTTTTATTCGAGTCAGTTAATTTTTCTAAGAATATTTTAGTAATTTTCGGAATTTATTTTAGGGTCAGTTTATTTTACCCAAGGGTAAAGTAGTCTTTTCATGTATTAGGATTTGCCTATAAATAGGCCTCTATCCCCTTGGGGATAGTTGACTATTTTTCAGATAGATCAATCTGCAGTCAATCCTTTTTTTGCCACTTTGTTTCATTTTCGTCGCCGGCGAAACTTTTCCCACAACATGATTTCTCTCCCAGTGTGCGGCCGACACAACTGCGACTCGGCGTGAATTGCTTATCATCGGATCTCGGCAAACATGCAGCAGAAGCCTTCCTGGTGAGTCACAGCCGCGCGTGGAGTCACAACCGAAAGCAGTTCCAGAAGCTGGACCGGCGGAAGACTCCAGCCTTGTTTTGTTCCATCGCGGGACCCACGCTGCACAGCCTGAAACCATTTCTCCCCACGGCAGCCACATTTCATAAGACTCGCACGGAAACCGAAGGATGGCATAATTAAATTTTCCATGTGCAGTTTTTGTTCCCCTGGCGCAAAGCAGCTTTGTAGGCACATCATCCAAAGGCCACGGCGGAACGACGAAATTTTGCAATGGCACATCATTTTGTTGTTTCGCAGATCTATTCTGTTAATCTCCTATTTTCGGTTAGCTAATTAATTCATTAATTATCTGTCTTTTAATTTGCTTGAAAATAATTAATTTCGTAGTTAAATTTTTAATCTGTTACCTGTTATTAGTTATCTCATATTATTTATTTAAGTGTCTTTTATCTGCTCATTTAAACGAAAAATTTATTAATAGTCGCAGTAATATTTTTATTCTAGATTTACGTGCAATATTTTCGAATTAATTCTGAATTAATTTTATTTGATGATCCACGTTTTTATTCATTTAATTAGTATTTTATTTCTGGACTGAAATATTAATATCTTGAGTTTTTATCTAGGTATTTTTATTTACTGCTGTATTTTTATTTAGTTTATCTTTAATATCAATTTAATTAGGACACCGGTCATTTTTAAGCTAGACAACTTTAATTCCTGAAATTTGCTTTGTAAATATTATTTGTGTGGTTTAGTTCTTTTGGGTGTTGGGTTTAAAATATAGTTTAGCAAGAAATTTTTAGGCGCCCATTCACCCCCCCTCTGGTCGCTACTTTCGGTCCTACAAGTGGTATCAGAGCAAGGTTAGGTTTTTCTAATATCTTAACCGATTCAAAACCTAGGTAGTGACCATGACGTCTTCTGGTAAAATCCCATCCCTAGAAGCTTTTGGCTACACTTATTGGAAGACTCGCATGCGAGCATACCTTATGAGCCAGAGCTCGGACATATGGGAGATTTGTGTTCATCCTAGTTTCACCATTACGACTATTGCTGCGGATACTGCTGAAAATATAATTACCCAGCATCAAAATAATAGTAAGGCGGTGAACATTCTATTTTCTGGTCTAGGTCCTAGTGAGTTCGAGCGTGTTAGCCATCTCACCACTGCTAGAGAGATCTGGGCTACTCTCCAGGCACATCATGAGGGGATAGCTCAGGTCAAGGCTAGGCTCTACCAGACCTACCGGCGTGAGTATGAAAATTTCTCACAGATGCCGGGTGAGACTGTTGAGGCTTTGTTTGGTCGCTTTCAATCGATCATTAACAATCTTCGTGTTAACAAGGCCGAGGGTGATCAGCTGGTCTTGGATCATGAACAGGCTCTTAAGGTACTCCATACCTTGGACCCTAAGATCTGGGAGATCAAGGTCTCGTCTATTGTTGAGAGCACATCATATGATACCTTGACCATCGCAGAGCTTTTTAGTAAGCTCAACGATACAGAGGTCGATATCCAGTTGAGATCAAATCTCAGTGGTTCTGGATCAAAGACTCTGGCGCTCGCGACACCATCTGCTGATCCTAATGCCATGAGTTGTACTGCATTTTCCTTGATGTCTATCTCCGAGGAACAACTTGATAGTCTAGGAGATGATGATCTGTGCCTGTTTAACAACCGGGTGCGACGTGTCTATGATAAGAGAATGTTTAAGAGACACGGTACAAAATCCGGGTGCTTTAAGTGTGGTGACCCAGGTCATTTCATTGCCGACTGCCCCAAGCAGAAGAATCACAAGAAGGGAACTAGCGGCAACTCCTACAACTCTGGCAAGTATGACAATTCCACAAAGGGCAAGCCCAAGACAAGATTTTTTCGAAAGGCTCTAAAGGATTACAGGCGTGAGAACAAGAAGCGAGACAAGACCTTTTTCGCCGAGATGGAGAAAAGATACTCTAAGAGGTCCTCGTCCTCCTCCTCGTCTTCAAGTTCAAGTGATGAAGAGATCATGATCAGGAAGGGGAAGGACAGGGACAATCCGGCGGGCCTCTGTTTCATGGGCTTCGGGGACAAGCCGAAGAGTCGCTCACGTCACAGCCGAAGACCCCACAAGAGTTTCTGCTCAATGGCTCTTGAGGAGAAGAAAGAGAAGGACTCCTCCGATGACTCTGACGACTACGATGATGAGAAGGCATCTTCTTATGAACAAGAAGTTGTTAATTTACTAGAACAGAACTAGTCAGGAGTTGAAGTATAGGGAGAAACTACTTAGAGGGGCTAAGAAGAGGATAGATGAGCTTGAGAGTGAGCTTTCCACAGCAAATGGCAAGATTGAGAGTCTGTCTTCTTCTCCTTGCTTGGGTGATAGTGGAGAGTGCCCTAACTGTGAGGTGCTGTTGTGTGACCTGACGACTCTTAAGTCCAGGTACACAGAGAGAGTAGATGAGAGAGACGCATTGGCCACTGAGCTTGAAAGCGCTCAGCAGGAGCTAAAAGATGCTCATGCCACTGTTGTCGCACCTTGTGTAGACTGCCCATCTCATTTAGCTAGTATAGCTGAGCTGAGAGCCAAGAGTGATGAGCAGTTGAGCGAGTTAGCTGGAGTGAAAGGTGAGTTGGAGCAGACTAAGCTAGAGCTTGAGACCTTTTCAGTTCCATCCACTGTTTGTGAGAACTGCTTATCCATTAGAATGGAATTGATCAAGCTAAAAGCTGAGAAGTCTGTCGAAGTTGATAAAGAGTGTGAGATCTGTTTGTCTCAGATGGAGGTGTTAGCTACTTTGAGAGAGGAGATAGCTGATGTTCAGAACGAGAACTTTTACCTCCGTCAGATTCTGAGTTGGATTAGTGCTAGAGAGCCACAGCTCGGCATGATGATCCAGCAGTTCAAGAGACAGGATGGTTTTGGGGTAGGGTACACATATACCAAGGCAGATTTTGAGAGCGCCATTAGCCGTGCAGTGGAGTGGAGTAAGATGACTCCCGAACAGAGATATCCCAAGACTCACTCCACTGAGTCCTTTAAGGATAGTCAGCCCAAGGATGGAGTGATCCAAGAACAACCTAAAGCTCCACCTAAGAAGCAGATCTGGATTCCTAAGCCTAAAACTCTTCACACTTCTCTTGATTCCTTACCTGGACCTTCTCACACCAAAGAAGCTTCACCCAACACCACCAAGCCTAAGAATCCTAAGCCTCAACCACAATCCAAGAAGCCTACATATCACTGTGAGTTTTGTTAGAGAGACGGGCATCTTGATAAGTTTTGCTTTAGGAGGAAGCGGATTGAGCGAGCAGAGAGAGCTCGAGGTGGGCAGGAGCAGTTCTACCAGCAGGGTGGTAGACAGAGAGTTCCTCGACGTAGAGAGAGGCTAGAGGCTAGGCCACGTCGTGTAGGTGGTGGTAGAGGAGACAGTTTTTATGATCGTGCTCCGGAGGGTGGTTTTCGTTCCGGCATAGTTCCAGATCATTATAGATACGGTGTTGGACCTCGTGACCATGATTTTAGGCAGAACAGAGGACCGCGCTTCAGTCCAGACTCATATGATTCCTTTTGTTTTCCTACATACGCGCAGATGGCTCGACACTGGTTCAACACTTTTACTAAACCTGGCATTGGACCGTTTGGTCCCACTCATGATTATTGATCGTGTTTTGGGAGCTGTGTATATTTTTAGGATATTTTGAGTCATCTTTTCATTGGTATCAGTTTTTTCTTCTTCTTTACTTTTTATTGAGTCTTTTTGTGTGCGTTCGTATCATGCATAGTCATCAATCACATTTGAGCTTGCTTCTGCTATATGATTAATCTGCTTTACTTTCTCTAGCTAGTATATGTTTTTGATTACTTGTCGATGATCATGTTTTGTTTCAGTTCACATGATATATCTGATATGTGTCATATGCATGGCTTTTATCCTTTAAAATTTGAAAAATGATCACCATTGCTTCTGGTAACTAGCATGTGTAGGCTGAATGCTTTCGCTATCTTTTACATGCCTTGTAGCTAGATCCTTACTTAGATGCAGATATGCAACTTGGACATTTATATGCTTTAAATATGCAAAAGGTGCTTTAAAAATGATAAAAATTCAAAAAAATTATGCATTTTTATGATTATAAGAAAAGATCCAGGTGGGTTTGCTTTGTCGCATTACATTGTTCTGGACTGCTTACCATAGCACTTTGGTATGAACTAGGATGGTGTAATGTATGCCAAGACCAATGTCTTAAGCTTCTGATGGTCCAGTTCTGGCCTAGGCTTGACTTGGTCGGTTAGCATAAGGTTTGACATGCAAATAACCCCTGGCAGAAATGAAAAATATAAAGAAAAAGTCTGAAAACTTAAAAAAAGGACATGTTTGCGGAAGCACTTTGTGTTGGACAATGCTTATCTTGGTGGATATCAGTTAGCATTTGCATCTCATGTTTTACCTTGCTTGTCAACTAGAAAATGTGGTGATGTTTTTATTTGAAAAAATCGAAAAATGTGTGCTAATGACTTTCTTTAGATATCATCTGTTGCACTGATCATGTCATGTATCTTAGACACTATATCTTTAGCTATACCTGTTAGATGGTGTAATTGCAGTTAATCATATCTAAGAAGCATGCTTTTTACGCTCCACCTACACCCCATCTGCATTCTTGACATATTTTGAGGGGGAGCTGCATTTCAGGGGGAGTTTGTGTCTATGTCTCTTTAGTGCATTTAGTCTCACTTGATGAGTTCAATTGTCAACAAGGGGGAGAAATCTTGGAGTTTAGGGGACATTTTTAGCTTTCTCTAGGATTTATTTCACGGGGAGTTCCTTGTTGGTAATTTTGAGATTTGCACTTGTTTTTGAGGCTTTATTTTTGGTTAACCATAATGACCATTTTTTCGTGCTTCTGTTTGGCTTTTGGTCATTAGGGTTAAACTTTTATTTTCCTTCTTCTATTTTTTTGTTTTGTTTTTCTTGTTTCCACTTGTTTTGCAGTTTCTAGAGATGAGCTGAAAAGGGTGTTGACAATGCACTCATCAAGGGGGAGATTGAGAAACGATGTTGAAGAATATGGTTTTGATATTCCAGATGTGATGAGTGATTGTCAACGGAAGTCAAAGGAAGGAAGAGATGAAGACCTGCCGGGTCTGAGGTGCATGTGACTCAGGTACACGGGCAGTGAGCGACGGCCGGGCAGATGAGCCGCGGAGTCGGGTTGGCCCAATCCGGGTACATGGCTAGGAGCGGCAGATGATCCACTGGTCTGTTGACTGGGTTTGACTCAGGTACACGGGCGGCGAGCGATTGCCGGGCTGAGGAAGCTGCGGGGTCGGGTCGGCCCAATCCGGGTACCCGGTGCGAAGACGGTGGACGCTTTGTCAGTTTCGGCGTAAAACTGACGATCTATGTTTAATTCGTTTTTAGGATATTAATATTTAGTTCTTAAGTTTAGATTATTTTTATTCGAGTCAGTTAATTTTTCTAAGAATATTTTAGTAATTTTCGGAATTTATTTTAGGGTCAGTTTATTTTACCCAAGGGTAAGTAGTCTTTTCATGTATTAGGATTTGCCTATAAATAGGCCTCTATCTCCTTGGGGATAGTTGACTGTTTTTCAGATAGATCAATCTGCAGTCAATCCTTTTTTTCGCCACTTTGTTTCAGTTTTCGTCGCCGGCGAAACTTTTCCCACAACCGGATTTCTCTCCCAGTGTGCGGCCGACACAACTGCGACTCGGCGTGAATTGCTTATCATCGGATCTCGGCAAACGTGCAGCAGAAGCCTTCCTGGTGAGTCACAGCCGCGCGTGGAGTCACAGCCGAAAGCAGTTCCAGGCGCTGGACCGCGCGGAAGACTCCAGCCTTGTTTTGTTCCATCGCGGGACCCACGCTGCATAGCCTGACACCATTTCTCCCCACGGCAGCCACATTTCACAAGACTCGCACGGAAACCGAAGGATGGCATAATTAAATTTTCCATGTGCAGTTTTTGTTCCCCTAGCGCAAAGCAGCTTTGCAGGCACATCATCCAAAGGCCACGGCGGAATGACGAAATTTTGCAGTGGCGCATCATTTTGTTGTTTCGCAGATCTGATTCTGTTAATCTCCTATTTTCGGTTAGCTAATTAATTCATTAATTATCTATCTTTTAATTTGCTTGAAAATAATTAATTTCGTAGTTAAAATTTTAATCTGTTAACTGTTATTAGTTATCTCATATTATTTATTTAAGTGTCTTTTATTTGCTCATTTAAACGAAAAATTTATTAATAGTCACAGTAATATTTTTATTCTAGATTTACGTGCAATATTTTCGAATTAATTCTGAATTAATTTTATTTGATGATCCACGTTTTTATTCATTTAATTAGTATTTTATTTCTGGACTGAAATATGAATATCTTGAGTTTTTATCTAGGTATTTTTATTTACTGCTGTATTTTTATTTAGTTTATCTTTAATATCAATTTAATTAGGACACCGGTCATTTTTAAGCTAGACAACTTTAATTCCTGAAATTTGCTTTGTAAATATTATTTGTCTGGTTTAGTTCTTTTGGATGTTGGGTTTAAAATATAGTTTAGCAAGAAATTTTTAGGCGCCCATTCACCCCCCCTCTGGTCGCTACTTTCGGTCCTACACCTGCATGTCAACCCGAAGGCTAGGGAAGTACGCCAGGGGCTCCGTAAGCTATCTGTAGAAAGGGCAGACCTCGCCAAGGTAGAAGTGGAAAAATTGCTAAGGGCTCCGGCAAATGGCGCATGTGCATTGATTTTACATCATTAAATAAAAGCATGCCCGCGAGACCCCTACCCTATGCCCCGAATAGACCAGCTGATGGATTCTACGGCTGGCTCCGAAATACTGAGTTTCTAGGATGCTTACTCCGGTTATCATCAAGTCTGGCTAAAGCACGAAGACGAAGCCAAGACAAGTTTTATAACCCCATCCAGAGTATTTTGTTATGTAAGAATGCCTTTTGGCTTGCGGAATGCCGGAGCCACATTCTCATGTTTGATAGCTAAGGCTCTAGGTCATCAAACAGGCCGAAATGTCGAAGCCTATATGGATGATATTGTAATAAAGAGTGCTGCAAAGCACCATCATAGCCTCGACTTAGCGGAAACATTTGAGAGCCTCCGAGCATGTGGAGTTCGCCTCAACCCTAAAAATGTATATTCGGGGCGCAAGCAGGAAAAGTGCTAGGGTACTTAGTTTCGAGTAGGGGAATCGAAGCTAGCCCAACGCAGATAAGTGCATTGCAAAGAATGGCTCCACCAAAAAATTTGAAGTAGGCCCAGAAGCTAACAGGACGGCTCGCAGCTCTCAGCAGATTCCTGTCTAGATCAGCCGAACGAAGCCTTCCAATTTTTAAAGCTCTAAAGGGGTCCGAAAGTTTCAACTGGACGCCGGAGTGCTACAAGAGCTTCGATGATATTAAAGAGTACCTCAGAAGCCTATTGACACTTAATGTGCCCCTCCCGGAAGAAACTCTCCTTCTTTATCTTGCCGCAACAGGCTCTACAGTAAGCGTGCTATTGGTCAAAGAGGTTGAGCTTAAAGGAAAGCTAGTGCAAAACCCAATTTACTTCATCTTAGAAGCTTTGTCTAGAGCAAAGACAAAATACTCTGAGCTCGAAAATTTGCTTATGCTTTAGTAATGGCCTCGCGGAAGCTAAGGCATTACTTTCTAGCACATAACCTAATCGTTCCTACCTCGTATCCCCTTGGTGATAAGCTTCGGGAGCAAAGATTCTACGGGTAGGATCGGAAAATGGGATGTCGAGCTAGCCCCCTTTGGAATTTCCATCACGGCGAGAACAACTATGAAATCTCATATCATAGCTAACTTCATAGCAGAGTGGACTCCATCTGCAGTTTGGGCTCCGAAAGAACCCTCCGAAGGTCTATGGGCAATTTTTTCTGACGGAGCCTATCAGGCATCTAGTGCCGGAGCTAGAGCTGTAATAATATCGACATCGGGGCAAATGTACTGTGCTGAGGCTCAACTTTAAGACTACCAATAATATCACAAAGTACGAAGGAATCCTTCTAGGCCTCTGAAAGGCAAAGGCACTTGGAGCAGCAAGGATTATAATTAAAACAGATTCCCAAGTCGTCGCAGGGCATGTTGACAAAAGCTTTCAAGCAAGGAACCCACATCTGGCAGATAATCAACTTGCAGACATTCTAGCGAAGGCTGCAGCCGGAGCATTGGACCTCCCAGAGGGTGTTTTCTATGAAGAACTAGTCAAGCCTACAGTAAATCAATTACCCTCCATAGAAGTCCTTTGTATCGATCCCAACTACAGATTGGCGGGCTCCGATAATGGATGTCTTGCAAAGCAGCGCAACCTTGTTAGAGGGTCCAAATTTCCAAAGGTTGCAAGCAAGGGCTCGAAATTATAAGCTTGTCAATGGGATATTATACAAAGCCGGAGTTTGTTCTCCCCTTCTCCGATGCATCTCACAACCCGAAGGCCAAGATATACTTTGGGACATTCACAAAGGTTTATGTGGAAGCCACCTCGCCCCCCGTGCTCTAGTAGGAAAGACACTTCGGTAGGGGCTCTACTAGCCAACAATTGTAAGAGATGCGGAGGAACTGGTTTGAACCTGTCAAGGATGCCAGTGGTGCGGTGCGGCCAATGGCATGATGGGGAATGGATCTCATCAGCCCTTTTCCAATGGCAAAAGGCAGCTTGAAGTTTGCAGTGGTAGCAATTGAGTATTTTTCTAAATGGGTCGAAGCTGAACCCCTAACTGCTATCACTTCAAGAAATGTGCAAAAATTCTTCTAGCAAAATATCATATGCAGGTTCGGAGTGCCAAGGGAGCTAACTGTGGATAATGGAACCCAGTTTGAAGCCGAAACCTTTAAATAATTTTGTGAAGAACTGGTCATCAAGTTATGCTTCGCAGTAGTTCTCCGTCCACAATCCAACGGAGCCGTCGAGCGAGCTAATGGGAATATTCTCTCCGGTCTGAATTGAAGGATTGTCGGGTTGGCTAAGGGGTTGTGGACCGAATAACTCCCTATGATTCTATGGTCCATCCGGACTACTCAAGCCAGGTCCATAGGCTTCACCCCAGTCAGGCTGCTATTCGGAGATGAGGCCATGACTCCTACGGAGCTCAAGGGTGGATCCCTTCGCGTAGTAGAACCTGGGGTTGAAGATGAGAGAAACACTTCGCTGGACTTGTCAGAAGAAACAAGGCTTCGAGCTATCGCCAATTTGATGAAGTACCAAGACCAAACAAAAACATGGTATGACCCGAAGATAAAGCTGAACGAGCTCAAACCAGGTCATTTAGTATTGCGAAGTGTAATAGCTACAGGGAAGCTAGGAAATAAATGGGAAGGACCATATATTATCCTACGCGCACCCCAACTCATTTAAATTAGCTAATTTAGAAGGGGAAGAGTTGAAGCATGCATGGCATGCGGAGCACATTAAACGTTATTACGCTTAGGGGCTCCTTGTAATCAATTGTAAAAGTTCCTTTCTAAATAAAGATGGAGATTCGAATTTTGTTTGCTCTTCGAATATCCCTTACTCCTGGTGGATGCATCAGGAGAACGGAGATGCTTGCGGAGTCAAGCATCTTTCAAAGAACCCAGACAACGGCCTTCGAACCATTGGTTCAAGGATTCCGTTGGCAGCCTACGGATTCCAAGCTTTGGCTTGTTAGGATCCGTAGAAGAGTCTACGGACTTTAAAAGAACAGATTTCCGGCCTTCAGGTTCGAAGCATCTGTAAAAGAGCCGAAGGTGGCCAGCCTATGGATTCCAGGCTCCGGCTTGTTAGGATCCGTAGAAGAGTCTAAGGACTTTAAAAGAACATATTTCTGGCCTCCGGGTTCAAAGCATCTGTAAAAGAGCCAAAGGTGGCCAGCCTATGGATTCCAGGCTCCGGCTTGTTAGGATCCGTAAAGAGTCTAAGGACTTTGAAAGAACAGATTTCTGGCCTCCGGGTTGAAGCATCTGTAAAAGAGCCGAAAGTGGCCAGCCTACGGATTCCAGGCTCTGGCTTGTTAGGATCTGTAGAAGAGTCTAAGTACTTTAAAAGAACAGATTTCCGGCCTCCGGGTTAAAAGCATCTGTAAAAGAGCCGAAGGTGGCCACCCTACGGATTCCAGGCTCCAGTTTGTTAGGATCCGTAGAAGAGTCTAAGGACTTTAAAAGAACAAATTTTCGGCCTCCGGGTTTGAGGCATCTGTAAAAGAGCTCAAAGGTGACCAAGCAATAAGGTTTCAAGGCTCCGGCAAATGAAACACTTTTAAAGTCCTAAGCGACTGCTATGTGAGTTTACAAGTATAAACTTAGCCTCTGAAACTTATAAACATCATAATACGAACGCATAGTTCGAAGAACTCTACGAAAAAGTAAAGTATGATTACCAAGTGTTGTGCGAAGCATTAGATTGTTATATAAATCATTGTGTCCGACAGACCCTATCGCAACGCGTACGGTCCCCCACCCACAAGGAGGGGCAGGGGAGTAAGGAACAACAAGATGCTTTCGAAGCAATTCATATTAATTGGATAATCATACTTTTACATCAAGAGAAATTTTGGTCTAAGCCTAAATAAAAACAGAGACCCCTCCGACCTCTAGAGCTACTTCTAAGGCCACTTCAACCTTCAGAGCTCGAAGCCTTCGGGACAATCTTCTTAGTCCGAGTGCTTCTCTTCTTTGAAGCTCGCAGTTTTTTTGCTCCTCTTGAAGTTCAGCCCAAGTCAGAAGCCTTTTGGAGCTAGCCTCTACAGGATCTTTGACCTGGTACTCCGAGTCAGACCAGTCTACGTACTCGGAGGATGAAGATGCTTTTTCCTTTTTCCTCTTCTTTGATATAAGCTAAGACTTCGCGGTGGACTTCGGGTGCTATCTCCCCTTGATCTCCATGAGGAACAGAGAAGCGCGAGCATTGATAAGGCCTTAAGCTTTTGAGGACTGACAACTGCCGACGGAGCCCTTTCTGGAGAAGCTGTTTCCAAGTCCCAAGGTTCACTTTGAAGCCCTCTAGAGCAAGGCCTCCGGACCCCTTTGGAGCCCTCCGGAGCGAAGCCCCCAAGATCCCTTGAGGTTTGCCAGAAGCTAAGTCTCAGGATAACTTCAAAGTTAGCCTCCGGGCCTTGTTCGGAGTTAGCCTTCGAGCTCTGTTCGGAGTTAACCCTCAAACCCTGTTCGGAGTTAATCTTCGGGCTCCCTTCGGAGTCCCTCAGAACCAGTCTCCGAGAACCTAGTTCGGAGCCCAGTTTGGAGCCCAGTTCGGAGTATTCTTCGAAGCCTACTTCGGAGTGTACTTCGAAGCCTTCCCTACAGCCTTCGCATGAAGGGCTCCGGCCGCTGCTCCGAACCCAGAAGATATTTTACACCTTGCTACAGTGTAGAAGTCATACCAGGGGCCCTCTGCCCACAGTGTGTCATTTAGCTGGTCAAAGAGTGACGTTGTCTGACACGTCTGTAAGGCTGTAAAGCACTTTTGTACAGTAGCTAGCTCCTTTTTCCCTTTTTGCCCCTATGAGCCTAGGACTTATAGAGGGCATTTTGGTCTTTTCCTTTGGCCTGCGTGCCTATAAATGTAGGGCCAAGCCCTTGTAATAGGATAGCTTCTCCAGGGCCATGAAACCCTAGAGTTCACTACACCACACCGAGGC